>WTSP01011786.1:0-91789 GCA_025331215.1 Actenoides lindsayi | reverse complement strand
TAGGACATGGAAAAACGATGGGCCGTTTTTTGGAACTTAATTAAAAAAATTATTTTAAACCAAAAAAAAAATAAAACTGAGATTAACTCTAAAAAAAAAAAAAAAAGCAAAAAAAAAAAAAAAGGCAAAAAAAAAAAAGCAAGCATGTGATCTGTGATTAGAAATGCTTGCAATTAGAAATATTCATACAAATTTTTTTTTTTTCCCAAGCAGGACAGTATTCTTTTGAGTGTTGATTACTTTGATATAAGACAGGAATGCTGGTAGACCAAGGGGGGTAATCTGAATTAAAATACTGTACTGTTGTTTTTTTTTCTTTTAGTGATGTGAGACTGTAAGGAATGAGGGTGTGCTGTCTGCGTATGCAAGATGCACTGATACTCATGGGAAGACGATCTCGCACTTTCCCAAAGAGCTGTTGGTCTTTCCTTCAAGCGTGACTTTTAGGTCAGATTCAGTAACAAATGCAGTATGTTTCCAGTGAATAGAAGAAAAACAGCTGACTTTTTTTTGTTTGTTTTGTTTAAATGTGTTTTCCCTCATGTTCCTAGAATGCTTCCCATGATGTCTCTATGTGGGATCAGTTTCTTTGTCTGTTTCAGAAAATAGTTTGTGTCCAAATTCAGCATCTTCATGGAGCTTAACTCACGCTGAAGTTAAGTTTCTGTTGGCAAGAGGTGATTTATCTCAGTTCATGTTGACTGTATTACTGTATTGAGTGGAATCCTACCTATGGATTGTGGAAGAATTTGCTCTTGCAAAATTGTTGGGTTTCAGCTTTAACGAGCAGAAAATGTTTTAAATCAATGCCTGAAATTTCTGTTGTTCCAATAATCCTTTACCATCCTGAGAGTGTAACAAACGCAAACATTTATCTTCATCAGCCTTTTGCTGTATAAAAGCTTTCATGGGTCAGTTATGTTTTGCTAACCTGCTAATTAACCCATTGATTTCTGCATTTATTGACTTCCCCAGATAAATATCTTCTGCCAGTCTTCACGCTCCGATAGCAAAGTAATTGTGAATCCTTAAACAATGGGGGCAAATACTCAGCAAAGGAGCTCCTTGCCTTACCTCCCTGAGGCTTTCAGTGGATAGGAGAGAACATTCTTCAGCTGAACCTCCTGGAAATGTCACCTTTCTGGAAGTTCAGTGTTACATTGCTGAATGACTGGGAGATACATGGGATCGACTGCGGGATGAATTATACGTTCCCCTGCACTGATTGCACTGGAATTAGATGGCAGGAGCTGGGGGAGAGGGCAGATCCTTCTCATAATCTAAGAAATATTGCAGTTCTTCTGGATTGCACTGTGTGAAATATGCCTTTATTACTGTTAAGAAATGCTGCTTCTAATTCTCACGGTAGGTTTGTAGGTACCTGTTAGTAACTGAGGTGGAAAAGGTGGTAATGGTACTTGGACTGTTTTAGTGGGTTTTGTCCTGTAGGTGTGTATATTTTTAAAGTAAAAAAAAATAAAAATGTAGCAGGTGTTTTAAGGAATTCTTCCTGGTGATTTCTGTTGAGATACTGTGGAAACCTATGCCAGCAGAATTCCGTGCAAAAGATGTCAGCTACAGCCTGGTCAGCTTTTCTCTTCTCTTGCACACCACACGTTTCCCAATGATCGAACTGCCTGTATCAAGTGAACAATCTACTTGAAATATGGCTGGGGAAAGAAAACCCAGCAACAAAACTTAGATGTACTTACAGTTGCATGTGGTTCATTCACCTTCTGCCAGATTTTTTTGTGATTTTTACAGGTATGTTTTAGTGTATTTTCTTTTTCTGCCTTCTCTTTTCAAGGGAGATTAGGCTGCCTAAATGGGCAAGGGTGCAGCTGGATAAATGCACATTTCACAACTGAGGAATAAAAAAAGGACGGATGCTAGTATTTCAGGTGCTGTAATCTTAATGTATTCAGAGAGGTGTTCTGAGCGGATGGTATCACTTTAAATATCCACTTGGGTTGGAAAACACTGGATTTGTGTGAAAGGGACACCTGGAGAGTTCAAGGGTGGAAGGGATGGCTTGCACCTACAGCGATGCTTGCTGAAAACGAGGTGCGTACTGAGATCCTGACAGGCTTGCCAAGAGCAACAGCTAAACTTGGGCGGCTGGTTTAGCAATTAAATTATGTTTTTGTTTTGGACAATGGGTTTATCATAATGAATTAACCGGTGGACTAGTCAGAGTGGCAGAGGGGTTTGTTTTTGATTCCCCAACCATGTAGCGTACCGGCATTGGGAACACACTTCCCACCAGTGACAGTGCAAGAAGCATTTCATACTGAGTGCCCTGGGGAGAGGGAGCACACACGTATGTCCTCTGGTGTGCAAACCCCAAATTATTGTAATTTCTTGAAAATACAAGCGTGTGATGGATAGTGCAGCTTGGGCATGGGGTAAGGAAATACATCTTGCTGGTGCTTGAAAGGTGGCACGTGGCTCATGCAAAGTGATTTTAGAATAGGCGGGGGTGGTGGCGGTGGGAGGAGGGAGGAAAAGAAATGCCTTCGGGGGGGCCGGGAGCCAGTGCGTGGGTGTGCTGCAAGCCTTCCTCGCTGTGCTTCTCATCCACCTCTGCTCTGCACAGGCTAACATGTCTGTGCAGAAGGGATGCTTTTCCTTGCTCAGAGGTAGCACAAATTTTTTTTCAGATTTCTTTTTTTTTTTTTTTTTCTTCCCCTTTCTCTTTCTAAAGGGCATTGTGCTCAGGATGCTCTGTTCTTGGCAGCTCACCCGTGGTGTGAGAGGAGAAAGCTTGCTGCTGTTGGTCGCGCTGCAGATAGCCGCCGTCAAAGCCAGTTAGTGTTTGCGGGGCATCCTTTCCTTTTTCTCTTTAGCAGAGGTTGTTTGGGTTTTTTAGCAGATAAATGGTGTTTCTCCACAGACATCGCTTTGTCTTAAAACTTACCTGGGGAGAAGCAGGAGTTCCTTTGGAGGACAGTTTGGAGCTGGTTGATGAAAGCCACTTGCACGTGAGAGGGGGGTGGGAGTTACAAGGGAGGACGTTGTGGATGTATAACCGTTATCTCTGACTTTAATTATGAAACATATTCTCAGAAGAAAGCAAGTGTACTTTGCAGTGCCTAGAAAAGGACTTGGAAGCAATATCTATTAAATATGTTAAAAGACCCTTGAAAACTCTATATCCCCTTCAGCGAAGGCAACAGCTTGAAATTTGGGTTTGGGAATGCAGACCTGAGAGGAACTGCCTGGCCAGTGGGTATTGCAGGCAGCTGCCTTTCGTAGTCCTCTCCACAGAGTGGTCAAAGCACCATCTGGGAACAAGCCAGGGCTTCTGACGTTCCTTCCAGTTTCCAATTTGAGGTTCTTCTTTGACAGTCAATACCCTTCTGTCTTGTGTCACCTCTCTCTCAGTCTCCTCTCCATGGTGTCTGTCCTCCTAAAGCTCTTGTACCGAGAGAGCAGGAGTCTCTGTACTGAGGAGAGGGGAGAAGAAAGCATGCTCAGCATAAAAGGCTGTCTGTGATTAGACACTACTTTGATTTTTGCTGGCTGAATTTTATTGCTCTTGAACTCATATGTGTCAACTTTGCTTCAGAGGGATTCTGAGGGGCTTTCCAGAAAACAAGTGCTCCTGTGTGTAAGAGTTTATTAAAGGAATTGCTTACGTAAACTAAAATGAGGGTTGGAAATACAGGTAATTGATGGTCACCTTGTTGTGGCAAGTCTCTGAAAGCCAGAACCATTTAAATGGAAAGAGCATGTGCTTGCATCCATCCTCTCCTGGCTTTGTGCAATGAAGCCCGGATGGTTACGTCCAGTGGAGGGTGGCAGGCCAAGCCTGTCCTTGGTGTAAGGAGCCTGATTCCCCCAAATCCCATGGCAAAAGATTTCCCTTGGCTCAGGTTTGACGTGGAGCAAACTCACTGAAATCAGTTGTGGGAGACCTTTTAATTTCAGTTGGCTCCCTTGCTGTTAGTAATGCATTGGCTGGGGGGGTTGCTGGATGTTGTACCCTTCGTGCTGGCTGTGGCCCTTTCTCAGGTTGTGAGAACAGGCATTTGGTCACTGCACCTGTCCCCCTGGGGAGCACAGTGTGACCCTCGGGGTGCTGCACCCCCCTGTGCTAAGCTTGTCCCAGGAGCATCAACTCTGGGCCAGTCAGAGCCTCTTAGAATCGCAGAATGGTAGGGGTTGAAAGGGACCTCCAGAGATTGAGTCCAACACCCCTGCCAGAGCAGGATCACCCAGGGCAGGCCACACAGGAACAGATCCAAGGCAGGTTTTGGACATCTCCAGAGACGGAGACTCCACAGCCTCTCTGGGCAGCCTGTTCCAGGCTCTGGCACCCTTACAGCAAAGAAGTTTTTCCTCATGTTCAGGTGGAAGTTCCTGTGTTCCAGTTTGTGACCATTGCCCCTCGTCCTATCACAGGGCACCACTAAAAAGAGACTGGCCCCTTCTACTTGACACCACCCTTCAGATATTTGTAAACATTAATAAGTTCCCCTCTCGGTCTTCTCCAGGCTAAACAGCCCCAGGTGTCTCAGCCTTTCCTCATAAGAGAGATTTTCCAGTCCCTTCATCATCCTTGTAGCCTCCATTGGACTCTCTCTAGTATTTCCCTGTCCCTCTTGAACTGGGGAGTCCAGAACTGGACACAATACTCCAGATGTGGTCTCACTGGTGCAGAGTAGAAGGGGAGGAGAATCTCTCTTGACCTGCTGGTCACACTCTTCTTTATGCACCCCAGGACACCATTGGCCTTCCTGACCACAAGGGCACATTGCTGTCCCATGGAGAACTTACTGTCCACCAGGACTCCAAGATCCTTCTTTGTGGAGCTGCTTTCCAGCAGGCCTACCCCTAACCTGTACTGGTGCATGGGGTTATTCCTCCCTAGGTGTAGGACTTTACACTTACCCTTGTTGAAATTCATTAAGTTTGCCTTTTCTCAGCTCTCCAGCCTGTCCAGATCTCACTGGATGGCAGCACAGCCTTCCGCTGTGTCAGCCACTCCTCCCTGCTTCGTATCATCTGCAAACTGGCTGAGGGTACACTCTATCCCTTCATTCAGGCCACTGATGAAGATGTTGAATAAGACTGGACCCAGAACTGACCCCTGGGGAACACCACTACTTACAGGTCACCAACTGGACTCTGTGGTACTGGTCACGACCCTCTGAGCTCTATTGTTCAGCCAGTTCTCAACCCATCTCACTGTCTGCTTTTCTTACCCACACTTCCTGAACTCACCCATGAGGGTGTTATGGGAGATAGTGTCAGAAGCCTTGCTGAAGTCAAGGTAGACAACATCCACTGCTCTCCCTGCATCTACCCATTCAGTCACACCATCATAGAAGGCTATCAGATTAGTCAGACTTGCCTTGCCTTTTAGTAAATCCTTGCTGGCTACTCTTGATAACCTTCTTTTTCTCCATGTGCTCAGACATGATCTCTAGAATGAGCTGCTCCATCACCTCTCCAGGGATCTAGGTGAGGCTGACTGGTTTGTAATTGCCAGGGTCTTTCTTCTTGCCCTTTTTGAAGACTGGAGAGACATTGGCTTTCCTTCAGTCCTCAGGCACCTCACTTGTTCTCCATCATCTTTCAAAAATGATGAAGAGCGGTAGAGCAAGAACATCAGCTGCCTCAGCATGCGTGTTCAGTTTACCCAAGTGATTTCTAATGGAATCCTCATTGACCAGTGGAGAGCCTTCCACCCTCCAGTCTTTCTCTCTTACTTCCAGGATCTGGGATTCCTGAGGACTGGTCATATCAGTAAAGACTGAAGCAAAGGCAGTGTTTAGTAACTCCACCTTCTCTGCATCCTGTATCACCAGGGCTCCCACCTCATTCAGCACTGGCCCCACATCTTCCCTATTCTTCCTTTTATTGTTGATGTATTTGAAGAAGCCCTTCTTGTTCTCTTTTGCTTCCTTTGCCAGAGTTAATTCCAAGAGGGCCTTGGCCTTCCTTGTTGCATTCCTACATCAGAAGATGTATCAGAAGGTGGTTGGGTTTTTTTTAATGGAAATTGGATTTCATTCCAGCTGAGGGTAATTGGAGCTGTGGTAATGCTCTGAAAGCAAATGAGAATGAGCTCTGTAGATTGCAGCCACAGCTTTCTCTTCTGCTCGTGTCATGCTTCTTAAAATGGCATTCATTCCTAAATCTGGCCCTTGAAGCTCTGTTACCAAGAGCTATGTTTTTATCAGGAGATACACAAAACGAGGGAAGACCACTTTTCATTTTTAATTCATCCTCTATCCCTGCTCTCCCACCTCCTTAAGCATGCCCTGAACCTGCAGGCTGATTTGTCCTGCCAGGCTTGTCCCCATGGGAAACCTCCTGACTCTGGTGGCACTTTGCAAAGGAGCAGAGTCTCTTTCATCCTATTCAGCTTGTGAACAGTCCTCCAGAGCAGCCTGCAGTTGCAGGAAGAGGAATCTGTGACTCCAGTAACACCTCCCTGCTAGCCGGAAGGAGGAGAGGAGTCTTTTCAGGAGAAAAGCCCATTGCCAACACTTCCTGAGGTACTGCTAGATCCTTCAGAGCAGAGAACTGAAGCAGTTGCTGTGCCCATTGCAGGAAGGTATCTCTTCTGACAAAATGATTTACTGCACATAGGTTTTGCCAGATTTGAGCCTCTCAGCCACTCTGGCTGCAATTTCTCTCTCTCAGATCTGGTCTTCCATCACCCCTGGCAGGGACTGTCTGCAGGCTGTTTGTGTGCTGCAGCTTTCCAGAAGTCCTGTCCCTTAAGTAAGGCAAGCTGTTACAAGCTGGTATCACCAGAAACAAGTGAACTTACTGAGTGCACATTTTTGTGGGTGCAATTCGGAAGGCATGGTTTGGAAGTGGAGGTGCCCTTGCCTGTCATTTCCAGATCTCTGCCTTGTTGCGGGACACAGTTAAGGATCTTCTTCCTTGGCATCTGGCTTAGCCATCACCTTCTGTGGACCAGGATCTTCACAGCCAAAGGTTGGCTAGTCCTGTTTGTGTTGGGACATTCTGAATTATCTGCATTTTGGTGGCAAGCTTTGTTTTCGGATGTTTGGTGCCTGTGGGTGGTGCAGGGGTCTTGTGTGCCTCATTAATGGTCTTGGATGTTTTTTTTTATGCTTGATGGGGAGGCATATTTCTAACTAAAAAGCTCTTCATTGCTTGCTCAGTTTCATGAAAGCATTGCAAAAACATTTTTGGGGGAAGTTTTAATATTCTTGAGCTGTACACCTGCAAGAGGCCAGGCTGACTATTGAATATTAATGCCTGCTCAGGGGCTTGTATCACGCTTGGTGTAACAGTCATTACACAGAAAGATGAACCTTCACTGGATTTTAACTATCACAAGGGGTATAGCCTTGTGCCTCCCACTTTCCGTGAGAGCACGCTCAATGTCTTGTGCCTGGCGTTTGGGCGGACTCTGGCCAGAGAAAGATGTGTGGGTGCTGGGGCAGAGCAGTGCCACAGGCTGAGTTCCTCAGGGCCCGCCGCTGCTGCTACCTCTGTGTCTACAGCGTTTGTGACAGTCCTGTGCCAGGTTCTGCAGCTCTGAATGGAGCCTGTGGCTGACATGATGCAGGGTTTTCAGGGTGACAGTTTGCCACTGCTTTTCTCCTCTCCTCCTCCAGCCTACCCTACTGTCCATGTCAAGCTATGGAGATGCTAGCTTCCTGTTATTAGCCTCCATTTAAACCCATTTCTTAATGTTAGTCAGCAGTGGAAGGACAGGGAAAAATCCCTAACTGACGTAGGAATGGTGACAGATTCAAAAGCGTAGGCTTCAAGGTGGTTGGGCACCCGTCAGTCTTCTTCAGCACCTAGTTTCACACCGGTTGTGGCTCCCAGCAAGTACAAAGAGGAGCAGACTTCCAGTGCTGTCACTCGAGTGTCCCTGCGGCTCGCAAGGAGGGGTTTGCCTGCTGCTGGCTGAACCCCATCTCCTCATCTCCCAGTTGTGCTGGGACAGCTGGTGCCAAGGTAAGCTGTGGGTGGTGGGAGGGCTGCCTGTGGGCACGCGGCGGCCTGGCCTGACAGAGCAGAACCATCAGCCTGGGAAAGATCTTTGTCACCAGAGGTTGATATTTTACAGCCTCTAAAGCCATGATTGATGCGTGCAGAAAGTGTTACTCTTAATATTGCTTTTCCAGCTCTCTGAAGGTTAAGAAGGCACTGGTGCATCTGGTTTTTGCTTTGATTTTAAGGTGATTTTCCCCTTTTAATTATAAAAATGAGAATGCGTAAAATTTTGTTGAACAAATAAATGATCTGCCCAGGAGCACTAGTTTGTGATAAACTCAATTTAAATGCAGCTGCATATTCTGTAGCTGGACTGTGGTTTTATGTAGCGTAAAAGAGCCTCAATATGCAGAGAGGGAGTTAAGGTTATATGAGGCACCCTGGCTGTGCCGTAACAGCATTTATCACTGTAATTTGGTTTTTGAATAAATTCAGACTTCATTTGGTCCTTGGAAAGTTTTTGAGCTGTTTCAGCTACTGCTTTTTATGTCTCTCCACCTGGTATCTGAGCTGATACAAATTTGCAATCTCCTGTAATAAAAGGCAGTTGACACCATGTCCTGCGTAGCTGCTTAGCAAATCTTATTTTAGCAGGTACTTCCCTTCCTATGACCTTCCTTATTCACTCCATCCTTCTCAAATCTTTATTGTTTTACTTGAATGTAATGTTTAGTTTAGAGCATCCTGTGAAGCAGGGAAATGCAACTGAAAAGGAGGCTAAAAAGGGGAAGAGAGAAACTTTCCAGACAATGAATGTTTAATGACACGATTTAGTTAATTGTATTGGAAAAAAAGTTTAAAAGAGGAAATAGAGTAAATAACTGCATTATTCTGTCCCCAGCTGCCTGCATCCTTTTTAACTGTAGGCTGATCGCTTGTGTGCAAGTCAGAGGAGGCAGTATGTGGCATTTGTCAGTAGGTTGTTTTTTTTTTTGAAAAAAATACACCAAACCACCCCGGCAATTCAGTTAGGGAAAAATATTTAAGTGAAAATAATTCATCTTGTTCTGACACTTTAAATTAGATTAAATAAAATGCAATTTTATTTTCAGCAGAGTCAGCAGAGTCTTTGAATTTCTATACCTTCCTTTCCTTCTTTCATGCTCACGCAACTTCCAGAGGAATTTAGTGCAGTCCATGAGCTTATACAGCTTACCCTGGCAGTCAGTTCTGTGATAGCATCAACTTACCCAGTGGCTTCTGGTCTTAGCCCTAGTGCTGTCCTGAAAAAGCCTTTGCTCACCACTGAATTTGCAAAGCTTCCTTATCCTGCTGTGGTTTACATTTAGCTGCTTTTGTGGAACCCAAACTTGGGGTGTGTTTAATAAGCCAAATAGCTTTGCTTGTGTAGAACTGTGCTAAGAACTGCAGATATTAATTACTCATTGAACTGGACAGAGGAGATGTTTGTACAGCTTCCTCACCCCTCTGAGATGGGGCATCATGGCATGGTCATCCTCCGTGGCCAAAGGTTATTGACCAAGTTGTGAGAGGTCTGTTACTAGGAGGTACTGGAGCCCAAACCAACGTGTAACACAGAAATGCAATCTGCTGCTCTGGGTTGAAGTGACCAAAACTCCTCTGAAGCCAGGGGATCTGTGCCTGCCTCCACCCAGATGAGTCTGTGGTGATGTAGGCCATGATGTGTTTCATGAGAGGGCTTATTGACGTGCAGGTTTCCCCTTTGCGAGGGTTTCTTTTGTTTTCCATTAGTTTCACTGTTATTCCCCTGACTCTGGCAGGCATTACTGTTTGTGTTACGATAGCATCAGCCAGAGATAAGATTCTTATACCACAGCATGCTTCAGGTTCTTCACTCATTCTTTTAACAGTTGTGTTCAATAAATAAATCTTCAGGAATGCTCAGATTGGGCTTTTTGGAAATATGGAACAACAGTTACCTAATCTTCTAATAATTTAGGCCTAAGCTTTTCATATTGTACTTGGTTTCTGTGCTGTAGAGAGAGCTCCAGTGCAGCAGATATGCAGTGGAGATGTGTGGGGCAGCACAGAGTGTTTCCTAAAACCCCACAGCAAAAATCGAGGGGATAGATAACGTTCATTTGCTAGGATTTCTGCAATGCCTGTGAGTCCAGCTCTGATGTGTCACAGTTGAGGCATGATGCTCCTGCTTGGGTAGGAGCACAGAGACCTATGTTTATTCCAGACAGAGATGTAGGTCTCTTACTCACATGGAGAGCTTACATTTAAGCACCCAGATAAATACCTTGTTGTGATCTCAGGACTTTTTGATTTACCTGGTAGACCTGAGTGCCAAGAGAAACTGAAGGAAAACAACCTTCTGCTGGGCCAAAGATTGCACCACCATCCCCACAGTACCTAGCAGCCCCACTCTACCTGCTTTTTTTTGTTTGGTTTGGTTTTGGTTGGGGTTTTTTTTTGTTTTTTTTTTTTTCTTTGTTTGCTTGTTTCTTTGTTTTTAATGGTACAATATCCACCATTCTTTGTTTTCTCTTCTCTGCTGAGAGGCATTTCATCTCACTGTTACAGGTTAAATTCACCAAGCAGTGTCAGGGTGGCTTTGTGAGCTGGTGTAGGTACAAATGATGCTGTAACAGGCTTCAGGTTGCAAAAAATTGTGTTGGAAAGCTGTCCAAATAATCTGCAGAGGGAGAAAGCCTGAAGGCAGAGAGCTGGCAGGAGCCGAACACTTTCTGAAAATACCGGCTGCTTTACAGCACGAGAAGTCAAGTAGCCTGGAAGCCTGTTCAGTCAATAGGTGCAGGGAGGTTCTCCAAATAAGCAAGCACAGCCTCTGAGGAATGTTTTGAGCTCCTCCCTGTTGCTGTTTCCTGATACCCTTGTCGGTGCTTGGCGCTTCCTTCATGCTCTGGCAGCCGCCCGCTTACAATCTTCCCTGTGAGAAGTGGTGCTTCCCTGCAGTTGCCGACAGCAACTTTCATCGAGAGTCTTTGGGCTGCGTGACCATCTCACTGCATCTGTCCAGTTGGATGTGTTCAAGGTGAGATTCACTGCTGTCATGGTCATGGTGACAGCTGGAGGTAGGTGTAGGGCAAATCTCCCATTGGCTGTCGGAGCTGGTGCACTTGTGGCTTTGCTGATGGCCTGGGGCTTGAAGGAGTGACATTGAATCTCTGACTTAACCATATGTCTCTTGAGATGTTCCTGACGAGGCTGCAGAGTCTCTGTACATCAGTTTCCCCATTGGAGTGGTTGGATTATAATACATTTCTGTGGGTTTTGCGAACACATTGCTTAGGTGAAATGGTGACAGGAGAGGTGCCACTTAGTGGTATCTAAGGCAGAGAAAGGAAAGGCAGTGGTTCGTTCTATTGACAGGACAGAAATCTCTCAGCAGTAGCAGCCCCTCAGGGGATACACAGCCTGAGGTGTATCTGCACTGCAGCCATAGCGGGATATTGAGGAGAACACTCAAATTAGCTTTTACATTACCCAGCATCTAAATCTCTAGTTGTGGCACACTGAAGCTTAATATGTGGCTGGAAAACCTGCCCAGGAGGGTGGCATCTTGGGCTCTCTGAGCCATGCCAAGTGGTGCAAATGATCCCTGGGACTTAGGCAGATTGGCAGTGAGCTTGGGTAGTGACAGTCCTTTGATGGACAGGGTGAACTGGCTGACGACTCTTCTGGAATGTGGGGGCTTTGAATAAAACAAACCTGGAAGACAGAGTCCTGTCAGAGTTTCCTTGCATTGTGGGTTGAATTATTTGTTGAGGTGGGACCTCTTGGAGCTGCTGAGTGGGCTCTGAGCATGGTGGCTCATGGGCCTGGTGTGAAAGGTAAGGAGGAAAAAAGGGGTGAGAGGTGAGTGGGCAGAGACTGTGTTCTGGGGGAAGTGGTGGGTGGACACACTCCAGAGTAGTTTGTCAGACAGCACATGTGCTGGCCCAGCTACACGTGCAGTCTGCATGCATCCACAAGCATCTGCAGAAGAGCGGCAGCCGAAGGTGAGGTGCAGTGGTGGGTGCTGAGGTGGCTGGCTGAAGGAAAATTAGAGTAGTTCAGTTGGAGGGGACCTAAAATAATCATCAAGTCCAACTGCATATCAAGTGACAGGACAGTTTGTCGGCTGTCAATGAACTATTGCTACCCACATGTAAAGGGAACTGCAAAATTGTATCCTACAAGCCCTTATCAGTTTGCATTTACAAGAAAAAAAAAACAACACAAAACCAAACAAACAAAACCCCAACACATTTTTTAAATTAGCAGAGTCTAGTTGAAACAGGAATTGCAAAAAGGAGAGAGCAGAGACTTCATGTAGTGCTGGGGGTTACCTCTGTTGCTACATACCGTGTTTGTAGGCAGGTCTCACCAGCCACAAATGTAGCAACGTTAGTAACAGTATTGATTTGTCTTAATGCACTTATGGAAGCTGAACCTTGGAGGTGTGGGAGGACCTTATTGGTAATCAGCATAAATCAAGGGTAGTATCAGCCAAAGGGAAACAAATGGAGTTTAGAACAGGGCAGGGTAAAATAGTGGCCGTTAAAGGAGGAAAAGTGACCACAACATGTGAGGCTTTTCCATCATTTAGAAAAAAAAAATAAATAAAATCTACTTATTATATAATGTCTATGACATGAAGCAAAGGAACAGGGTTAAGATCACTTTGAAAAAACAAGTTGAAAGAAAAATTAAGGTGTCTGCAACAGTTTTGGTGCAAGTTAAGGCAGGCCTGAGGACACTGCAGGATGTGTCAGAGCTGCAGGGGGAGGTGGGGGGGGGTGATGAGTGGCCATTGGAAGGGGCTTTTATCCTTCCTTGCCAGGTAGGTCAAAGCATGGTCTGAAAGAAAACATTTGTCACTTTGGTTTCTCTCGTCCATTAATGAAGCACTTATAATGAGGATCTTTACAAACAATTCTTTGGAGCAGTCTCCTCCTTAAGTTTTTTGCTAACAGCTCTGAAAATAGTAGATTGGTGCACTCACCTCTTCCTGCCCAGCCTCCAAAAGTTACTGACATCTCTTCCTTTAATTCTGCTTTGTAATTGAATTTCTGCCATAAGTTGCTTCTGCTAATTCAATTATACCTTACTTTTAATTGGCAGTGGATTTAAATACTTCATGTGCTGTTAACACAGAGATGAATGTGTGTTGTCCAGTTACCCTCTGCTCTATTGGGTTGGGAGCCTTTTGGAATGCCAGAATCTAGCCAAGGACTGGGAAATGACATTTGTTTTACATGTATAAATATGGCTAAATAATCTTGAACTATTCTGTAAGGTTTGTCGACTGGGGAAGGCACAACAATTTTGTACCAGCAACAAAGCAGAGAAATCAGAAGAGCCTCTGCGTTGTGTTTCCTATTTTGCCACCGACTGGGTTCAGTCCTTACCTTGGCCTTCCACTGGCTTTCGTTGGGTTGGCAGCTTGGAGAGGTAACATCTATCCCTGTATAAAACAAGGATACTAGGTTTTATTCCTAAAAAGATGCTGAAGCTAAAATGACATGGTTAAATGCTCGTACTGCTGCCAGGTTGCAGTATTTGTGAGTGCGTGCCTGGGCGTCTCAAGAGGAACAGAAATTTCATGGACTCTTGGATCTTCCTTCCTGTGAGCAGAAGACTGATGGTGTTAACATCTGCACTGATGAGAGAAGATACTAGGATAAAATAGGAAAAGGACTGCTTAGGGAGTGCTCACTTAAGGATTTTTATCATCTTTTTTTTTTCTTTTTGTTTCCAGGTTCTCTGGGCCTTAGGGAAGGGTTTGTTTAAAACAAACTCCCCTATGTTGGGAGGATGCATGTGGCAGGGTGGTCTTCAGTAAAGCCTGTCAACCAGTACCACCAGCACCTCTGCCCTGAGCGTGCTTGCAGCGGGTCACCGATGACCCCATGGCAGGGTGGGATGCCCTGATCTCACCTCTGTGACACTTGTCTTGCTCTCATGATTTGTAGAAGGAGCTGCTTTTCAGCTGGGTGCTTGACCTCATTTCTTTTCTATGGCTGCTGGGTGATTATTTCTGAAAACCTGTGGAGAATTTGTGAGGTTTCCATAACAATGAAAAAGCAAGTAATACAGCACTACATTTTTTTTTTAAAGGAGATAGAATTGCAGTACAGTCAGTCTGACTTTTATTACAGTATTTTCCTGGAAGTTAATAAAGGATTTCCCACCTAGGCATGTTCTGGGTGCTTATGAGTAACAGTCAGCATGGATTAGTCTGGAACAAATCATGTCAGACACCCTAATTTCCTTTTACAGCAGGGTAACAGGTCTTGTGGATAGAAGGAAAGAAGATGATATGATGTACTTCCATCATAGTTAGGTTTTTGTCACTGTTTTGGTGTTCTCAGAAGAAAGATAGGGAAGAGAAATGTTGGTGGAACTTTTGCCTTATGGATGGTGCAGTGTAAGTGTCCTAACCGTGCTCCAGGCTTAGCTCCTGTATGTCATCAAGCTCAGAAGGAGGAGTGGGTGGGGATTTCCAGAGGTGGATGCTGGGGCTTGGGTCATTGTAATTGAGGCATTTGAGAAAATGCTCGTTCAGACTCAACAGGTAGCACCAAACTAGGGGAAGTTACAAGTGCTTGGGAGGAGGGATTAGATTTTCAAATAGCTTTGGACAAAAACAGAAAATTAGCTTGGAGAGTCCATCATTCACCCCCAAAGACATTAATGTGGGCTTGCAGTTATTGCTGGTGGATGAGTTGGCTGTATAAGCTACCTGGGCATGGCTCTGCTGAAAAATGTCTTGGGATCATGGTGGTTCACACCATTTTGCCAGCATCACCCTTCCTCCACAGCAGCAGGCAACAGTCTTCCATAAACAAGGAGGATGGATTTGCTGTGTCCTGTGTGGCATCTCCTAGTGCTTTAGCATCAGTGGAGTATTGGAGCCAGCACAGGGCGCCACATCTGTGGGAAGACTTGAAGAAAATAAGAGAGGCTACTGGGTGTCTGAAGAACTGGACCCAGGAAGAAAGATGAGAAGGAGTGGGGTGTTTGGTCCAGAGAGAAGGCAAAGGATTAGCACAGTGCATTTGCAGCCTCTGGGAGACCACTGTGACGGGAGAAATAAGAAACCTCTGGCCCAGTTCTGGGCACATTGGGGCAAGCAGTAATGAGTTTGAATGGTATCACGGAAGGAAGAAACTTCTACTTGTAAGGATGGGGAAGTGTTGAAGGAGACTGTTGGCAAGTTTTGGTGATTCCTGGGGTCTCTGTGGCTGGGGTTTTATGTCGGGCAAACCAAATGTGTGTGTTAGGGCTGGGCTGGCGTCAGCTGGGAGTAGTGTCCCAAACCCAGTGGGGTTTTGTTTGGTGAAGTTATGGAGTTACTAGGTCAGACATGAGTTTGATGGGACAGAAGTTGGTGTGGTGGAGCTGGAGATGTCGGGCTGGAGAAGATTAATGCTTCCCAGCTGCACCTGGCCTTGGCAGTGGGGGAATTCATGGTCAGCTCTTTGAGAGAGTGGGAGTCAGAGTGAGTCACTTGTTTTCAATTTTCTACTCCAGTGACTTTGAGAGTTGAGGAATCCCAGGAGCAGGTGAGCTTGCTCCTGGTGCTCTCGGCTGTGTCTCCTTAAGCGCTGATGAACCCTCGGGATTCACAGCTGGCAGATGTTGAAGGGGGGTGCAAATTATTCTACTTGCTTTCTTGAGAAGCGTGTTCAATGGAAAGAGAAGTGATTGCTAACCTTTCAGAGCAGTGCTTAATGGCTCCAGAAAACTTGAAACTGGCTCTCATATTTTATTTCTTTTTCTCCTGTGTTTAGATTTTGCCTTAGTAATATTTCAAGGCATAAGCCAAGAAAGCCTTCTTAATCTGAACTTGATACTTGATTATTTTGCAAGATGAGTTTTACAAAAAAGATTTCAAATAGAATGTGTGGTTTCAGAAGATTTTTGAACACTGGAAGAATTTGCTGTCTGAATTTGAGAGAAATCTCTGCATTTTTCAACATGGGAGCTGTTTTCTCTTTCAGGAGAAATAATACAATGCAAATGCAGGCAACAAAGTTGTTCCTCAGTATAGGGTAAGAACTGGAGCAGGGTTTCTGCATGTTGACACTATCTCTGATTTCTTTTTCAGCTGAGAAAATGGGTTTTTACAGGGGAGGCTAAACAGTGGGAAGGTTGTCACTTAGAAGAAAGCTGTAATGTAAAGCATGTTTGGTTTATGTTCTCTCCTCCAGGCAATTGAGCCCTGTGGACTTTCTCTGAAGAGGTTCCAAGATAGGTGGTGAGTACTTACCAGAGCCTGTTCCTTTCAAGGCACTCTTTAAATTAGTAATAGAAAAATTAAATTAGTAATAGAAAATGCAGATGTTGTTTTTTGTTGCGCATTTGGTGCAGAAGTTTGCATTTGCTAAGCTTGTGGCATGCTTTAATTTTAAAGCTGGCAGGGCTAATCTTTGAGTAGAGGTTTGGCATCAAAATATAAGCTTTACCCTTGCAACAAAATGAATTTCCAGAGAACTTGATTAGTGAAATAAATGTTATATTTTTTAAAGTACTTGACTTTATGGAAAATCTGTATAAAATGTACTGTATTTTTTACTAAAGGCCTACATTGTCCAGTGAGGCGAGCTGTTTCTCTGTTAGAGAGCAACCTTAGTTGGTTTTTGTTTGGTTTTTTTCCTTCTGTTCTGTCGAACTGTATTAATCTTAAAAAATGCAACTTCCAGAGGATTAAATGAGCTGCATAACTCACACTAATCTCTGCTGCCTGCGACTGATTTTTGTCCCGCCTGCACCCAAGACTTTGTATTTTATTTGTATGCAGTTCATTAGGTCCTTATTTGTAAGTAAGTGCGACATTAAACTGGTAAAGAGCTGCAGGAGAATGAGATGGCTAAGAGATGCTGATGTTGTGGTGAGGCAGCCAGAGAACCACCTCTTATGTGGATGTAAATCAGTGCAATTTCTTTTCCTCTGGTAGAAACGAGCTCTTCTGGCAAATGCCAGCCAGGACTCTGCTCCGTAGCACCCTTTGCTCTTTGTTTTTGTTGTTTCTAGAGAAATACGTACACTGTTTACTCTTTGAGTTCTAGATTTCTTCCCAATGAGACTAACCAAATTATATCATTACCCATTAATTGCTCAGGAAGTTTATTCGTATAGTTGCATTTCCCTAGTGCACAGGATACAAGCTATTAGAGCTCTTGTGTGTTCAGACTGACTAATGAACTACAGTTGAATGTTCCAAACCTCTAATGGACTTCTCCATATTCCAGACCAATGTATTTTCCATGGATAATGGTCCCAGGTTGATCTGAGGTGTCTGTGCAGTTGAAATGTAGCCATCTGCACTTGTTTCTTGTCAGGGCAGGGGAGGGTGCTGAGGTTTGGTGTTGTTGTGCTTGTGTCTACCTTAAATATGTGTTAATTTTGGCCAGAAAATACTTCGTTATCATTTATTTAATGCCCCGTAAATGTATTTGTTATTAATTACATCTTTCAGCAATGAAAACTTCTGCTGCTTATCCATGTTTTCTGTATAAGGGGAGCTATTAAATTAGCTCCTCTGACTAAGGCTTGTGTCCCTAAAACACGAGTCTTACAAAACCAAATCATGACTCCTGTGTGCCTTTAGCCAAACGCTCTTGCGAGTAAGAGCTTATGAAGCCTTGCTCTGCGCCTGCCCTGCAGCAACGATTGGATCTGTATTGTAAACCTGCACACTGTTTGTATTGATAATTGCTATACTGGGACCTGAATCATCAGTTGATCTTTTTGAGATGTTGAAAGATGAATCAAGCTTTCTGCTCCTGAGGGCAGAGGGGAGTATGAGGTTGGTGACTGTAATAGCGTGTGTGTAAAGGCCAGGCCATCTTAAACTGTCAGTTTAAATTGTACTTACAATTGGATTTTCGTTTCTTGCTGTTTCAGGTACACCTGAATAGGTTGTAAGTGGGGAAAAAAAAGTTGTCAATACTCAAGACTGTGCTTGCCAGAGTTAATATTTCTTTCTTCTGGGTAGGGCCTTTGGGCAGTGCTTTCAAAAGCATGAAGGTCCTTGCGGTCTTTCAGGGCAACTTGGGTTCTCAATGCACTTTTGCTAACAGTTTAGAGGTGTCCAGTGTTTGTACATCACACTTTTGCTGCTTTAATGGTCTGTATTCCTCCGCTCCTTTTGGAATTCAGCTGTGTCCTTTATTCCAATTTGGGAATTTAGGTTGTTGTACCAGTATGAAGGTACATCTCCAGAGTGTAACAGTTTCAGTAGGGAGACTTATGATGGTCTGTCTGTGTCAGTTCATATTTAACATATAGTAAGAGACGGACTTGAAGGCAGACCAGTGCTGGGTCAGCTGGGCATTTTCCAAAATATAATGTGTGGCCAATGGCACATGAGTGACTTCAGAGCAAAGTATACCATAATAAAAACAAAATACATTTTAATACATCAAAAAAAAAGTGCCTGCGAGTAGATTTAATTTTATCCCAGCTGAGCATATCTGAAGGTGAGGGTGATGGCCAGAGAGGAGGGGAACAGGCACTTGTGTGGTCTCTTGATGGGGTACTGTGGGCTCTGATGGAACAAGCTGCTTACCCATGTCTCTGCCTGTAAGCACATAAGCAGCTCGGAGCAGCGGAGACTGGGGACCCAGGCACATGATGGGAGATGCACCCACATCGTGACTGTGCTGGGTTCTCTTGTGCCTTGGTGTGTTTTGGAGTGCTGCTAGGGTGGTTGTGCTGGGAGGCTGGAGATGTGATGTGGGCGTGAGGGCCATCTCAGTCCTGGGTGCGATGCAGTAGGGATGCAGCGGTGGCATCACTGTAGCCTCTGAGGTTTTGGAGGAGAGCATGAGTGGCTGTGACCCACGGCCAGGGAAGGCAGAGGATGGGATGTGAAATGGTGTGAACAGCAGCAGAAGCTGCCAGTTGCTTGCATGCATACGGCACTCTGTGGCTGAAACGGGGCTCCTTGCTCCTCTGGTCCAGAGCTGGCATGTATCAGTGCAGCATCCGGGACTTGAATCTTCAAGTGAAACTTTTTGCAGCCAAATACTGACAGATGTGTCCTACCAAACTAGCTTTGAGAAACATTTCATTTTTAAACTGAAAGCTGAGCTGGAACCTGTGCAACCTTTATTTTTGTGGGAAGGTGGCTCCTCTTGAATGGGAGGTCACCTGGACTACTGGAGTGTTGGGCTGCTGGAGATACCTCTGGACCGCTTGTAGCTTGCCATGGAAATCAGGGAGTGCTTTTGCTGCTGGTGTGTTTTTGGAAATAATCCTATGCATATAGCAGAGCCATGGGCACCTCCCCATGTGATGCACCTCCCCAGGCTTTGCTTTTAAAAATTTTAAGGTATTAGACAAGATTTCCAAACTGGAAGGTAGGGAGGTACTAGGTTTGTATTGTTCTGTAACGGCATTGTTTTCCCTGTCATCTACTGTGCCTCCTAGAAACACCACCTGCACTGGCAGGGGGATTGGACTCGATGATCTCCAGAGGTCCCTTCCAAGCCCTACCATTCTATGATTCCGTGATTGATTCTATGATTCTGCATTTTGTATAGCTACTGCTATATAGCATGAAAAAGGAGTGTCTCCTAATGTAAGTATCTCATGTTGATTCACTGCTATACAACTGTTCATCCTCTAATAGTGTGGGATTACAAAGCATTATCATGCTGAGATTGACTCAGGTAGTGCTATTTTTATTTAAGCTGTATTAAGGTATCATTGTGAATCTTTGGTCTTGCAGCATGGGGGTAATACGATTTACTATTTTTATAAAAAAAATCAACATGGCTGCACAAATCCTATCCATAGCAAGAGCTGCAAAGTTTAGTCATTTAGTCATTTTCTTTCCCCTGCCCCCCCCCCCACTTTCCTCTACAGTAAGTCATTATATTTTTATTTTCCACGTGACCTGTGTGTTGGCCAGGCTTGGAAAAAAATGAGTGCCTTGGCTTATAGTCAGGGACTTGGTACTTGCAGGGTGAAGCTCTGATGTAAGCAGGGGGCTAGTGGGTTTGGGAATGCTGGGTGGAGTTACCTGGGCAGCCCCAGAGGGAGCACAGTGGGTTTCATCCATCTAAGCCCTTGTGGGCTCATCTCATTCGCGTCCTGTGGAGATCATACAGCACTCATCTCCCTTCACCTCTCTGGCTTTTATATCAGGCCCTGCCCCTCTTAATTAAAAAAACTCTGGTAATTTGTTGTGGATCTTTTTCTCACTCCCCTCCTTGTCACTCTGCAGCAGTTTGATGCCCTGATAAAGGAAAAATAAGCATACACTCTAGGGTTGAGGTTAGCTGAGGGATGCAGTCAGAGGTATCTACAGACAGCGTGTCTGTCCAGCTGGATCCCTGTGGGTCAGATGGACTGACAGCCATTGCATTTCCAGAGGGGGGCAGAAAAAAGCATGGCCTTTCTTAGAAATGGAATGCAATGAGAAGGGAAGTGAGATTTTTCCAGAATTGGGATAAATATGAAGTTGATAAAAATTAGTTTGCTTTGCTCAGAGGAGTTTCAGACGAGTAACCGCTATAAGTCAGCATGGCTTGGTTTTAGCTGTGGTTGTAAAAATGGCTTCACAACATTGCTTTGGTGCTTTAGGAATCACCTAGAAGATTTACAGTGGGCCAGGAATAGTTTCCTGTGAGTGGTTTGGATGCAGCCCTCTTTCTGAGGAGCACAGCAGGGTGAGCATCACCCACCCCT
This sequence comes from Actenoides lindsayi, assembly GCA_025331215.1. Classification (NCBI taxonomy): domain Eukaryota; kingdom Metazoa; phylum Chordata; class Aves; order Coraciiformes; family Alcedinidae; genus Actenoides; species Actenoides lindsayi. Next base: position 71,164 of record WTSP01011786.1, on the reverse strand, counting down.
ACATTTCCCATCTCCAAGATTTACTGCGATGGGAGGCTGCTCAAGAGCAGGAGATGCAGCACTGTCCTTTGGTGGGAGTTTCTGGGCATCTTTCTGCCCTTCATTGGCATAAGGAGAGGTGATGATTGATGGGGGTGGGGTGTGGTGGTGGTTGGGTTTTTTTGCCTGACACTACCATATGTTGCATCTAATTTGCTGTCATGTCCAAACATCACCACCCTCCTGCACAGCATTCTAGTGAAATTCCAGCAGAGCACCAGTGAGGTTGGGGAGAGTCAGGCTGGTTTTTATGTGAGCAGAGAGGGTCAGAGCTAAGCCAGACAGTTTTGTTTACTTCTCCCTAAACATTCAGTATTTATAAATACTGCCCTTAGGTTACTAGAGTATCTTGTGTCTTGGCAATCAAAATTCCAGTTGCTCCCTCCCAGAGATCTGCCCTGCATTGCTGGGGGAAGCAGATGTGGTCGTTAGACCCTTGTCTACATTTTGTTGTCTGGGATGAAGCATCAGGATCTTCAGGTGGACTAGATGATCATTGTAGGCCCCTTCCAATTGAACTATTCTATTCAAGTGCATATAGGGTTGGAGAGCTGGAGGAGGACTGGGCTGTAGATCCCAGCTGGTGTCTCTGTTCCTGCTTCATTGCAGGAGGGAGTGGGAGAGATTTTCTTTGCTAGGTGCTTGCTGACTGACTATCTTACACTCTAAAGCCTGAGAATTGTCTTAATTTTGATTTCATCAGCAAATGGAGTGAAGTCACAATATGTAGTGAATCTGCTATGGTAAGAATGAAGTGGATTCAACTACAGAATTTTTCATTTCACAAAAAAATACTTGGTCTTCATAGAATTGCAAGGGGAATGTAATTTGACAGTTTCTTCAATGAAATGCCAGGGGAAAAGAAATTGTTTATAAAAAATATTATTTCTTGTAATTTGGGGAGGAAATTTCATTTTGGGATTTACCATCAAAAATTTATCTTGTTGTACATCAGTATTATGGCCTGTATTCTTAAGGGTGTGTATCATGTTTCAGTATTTGCTATGTACTGTTACTAGGTATATGTCAGAATAGTTAATTATGTAGTTCTGATCATTTATATTGAAATCGATAAAAGACAGTTTGGTTTTAAGTCTTTTTCTAGGTTAAAATACCTTCCCTTTGAATTATAGGGAAATATTTTAATGGGAGCACAATAGATACAGTAATATGAAAACAGAAACTCCTGGATTCTAAACCTTCTGTAGATTGGTTTCAGAATATACTAAGAGTACATTCCCTGGGTTTACATATGCTTTCTAAGAGTTTTGAACCTGAGGAAAAGAGCTTTTTCCTTTTTGTTTTCCTTGGGTTTTGATTTCGGTTGGGTTTTTTGTTTTAAGTTTGACCAAGTATATTTGACAGACTCTGCTCCTCAGTTAAAGAGTCAGGTAAGAGGATTGGATGGTCCCTGTTCACCCCTATAAAGATAGTGAGAGATGAATTTACCTGCAAAATGGCAACTGAACAGAGGATTGATAGCAGCTAGCAGGTTTCAAAGCAGGAAGGTACTAAATGTTGAATTTTGTAGCGTACCTGGCAAGTGACTTCAGGTTGTCCTCCTGAAACAGTGTGCTTTTAAAGATTGTAGGCTGGGTGACTAAGGAAAGGCATTTGGTTTTGCAGGCTGTCTAGTAGTTCGGTTGTGTCTAGATGTCTGCTAGCTCTGTGTCTGCATTCCCCTCCGGCCACACACTTTGCACCCTGTGTCAAGTGAGATTCAATAGGAAGTGGGCCTTACCATGCTCTCCATTGCTCCTGAATCCTTGCCATGATGGCAAGGGATTGTTCTATTTCTAGCTAAAAAAAAAACCGTGAAAGTTTGTTTTATTTCTTATTGCATCTCAAGCATCCTTCTCCCTTCAGCTGCCTGTGCTTTGTGCTTTGTGAGATGTCCCAGTCGGGGCTCTGTCTGGAGTCCCAGGCAGCCAGGGGGCCAGAGCTTCATCCACCTCTATGACAACACCCATGCAAGAATCCAGGGTTTATTATGCCTAAATGCAAGTCAAAGCCTGCAAGAAGCGGTTTAATAATGGAATGTTAGCAGACTCCTGAGTACAGTGATGCTGCTGGATGCTTTCATAAATCTAATGTTTAGGGTTGACAGTTATGATGCATGGCATTGGGAGAATGTGAAACTGTAGTCATTAAACAAAAATGGGCTTTTAAACTAATGGCAGCTGCCTAAACAGTTTTGCAGTGAAACAGATTCCCTTAGGCTACCATTCTTCAAATAATAAAGGTCCTATTGACTTTAAAAAAACAGGAAAATATTTTGTTTTGGTGCTGTAGCACTGCTTTTACATCCATCCCAAAGGTCAGGCTGCTATGTGTTTGCTAGGTTTTAAGCTGGAGAATTAGAAAATACTGAAAGGCAATGTGTGCCAGGTAATTCATTCACTGTTATTCCTCTGAATTAAGCCACTTGCAATATCAGGATTCACACCTGTTCCTAGATGGGTTTCCAAGTGAGTATTGCGGCACTTTGTCCCATCCAAACCCGTCTGCGTTTAACCTAGTAGGTAGCTTTGCACACTGTCTCTGTTACACAGAATTTTATCCAAACATCACCATCAAAATCTATTCCAACTCCTACTAGTTTAAAATGATACACAGTAAAGCAGCATGTTGCCTTGTTTCTTTAGAAGCCATCGTTTCCAGCCTAAAGCTGGAGATGTTAAGATGCATGTTTTGTGTTTTCCTTTCTGCCAGAGAGGCCCTGATGGATAAGGGCTACCCATGATCTGAAGTGCATTGGGCAGTTCCCTTGAAGAGGCATTTCAGGAGGATTTGGCAGTTGCAAAAGACCATCTCAGCCATGCACTTTCACATCTTTGTAACTTTTACTTTTCCTCTGGCCAGGCTTGGTTTCTTCCTAAAAACAGCTTGTTTTGGCTCTGTCTCCCTGTCTTCCTCATTCCTCAGCTTGATCTGGACTTGTCATCTTCCCCTCCCATTGCAAGGAATAGAGGAGAGAACAGAATAACCCAGACTCTGGAAGAATGCTAAACAGCATAATTTGGTTGTTTTGTGTCATCTCTCCTCATACCATACGCATCTCAGAGCCCACTTCTTTCCCTATGATCGGAATGAATTTCAGCCTGGAGCTGACCTTGCTTGCGGAGCAACTCCGTAATTGTTTTAAATAATAATAAAAAAGTCTTATTTTTTTAAATGCAAGCAGTTCCATTAGAAATATATGTGAAATCCATTGAGAGTGGTCATATTTCACTTTGAAGTCCTCCATGTCATGGGCTGACAGTTTAAAGTGGGATGTTGTAATACTCTCTAGTTTTTCTAGCATCCCTGCTAGACTGAGAGGGGTTGGGAAGCATGGGCTGAAGGTCTGGAGATCTCCTGCAGTGTCAGGGACATTGGGTGCAGCTTTCAGAACCTGGTAAGTTCTCTTTCTGAATGCCATCTGTCTCTCTGCAGATTTTGACTGCCCTGTGAGACCTGGATAACATACTGCTTCTTTTCACCACTTTTCTCCTTTCTCCAATTTTCTCCTTCTGTAGTCTGTCCTAACCATAAACATATTTTCTGTGAGCAGTTCTTGGAGGAAGAGAGCTTTCTAACTGTGGTGACTTCAGCCATGTTTTCTTCTTCCTGTGGAGTATGCTTGAGTCAGGAGAAGAGAGTGGAAGAAGAAAGGTTAAATTAACTATAACATGAATGTTTAAACAGATGGCTGACCTCTGTAACACCAAGAACCATTTAATTTTAGAAATTTGCAGGCTGTTTTGAGTTTGTCATGCTCTTTACAATCATCTGAGCATAGATACATGACACGATTTATTAGCTTATCACAAAGCTTTGTTGCTTAATTTTCCTGCTGTTTGAAACACCACAATTTAGGTGGAATGAGCAGGATCCTAGAGCATTGAAGGGATTTTTCTCCCTTTGTGCTGACTGTCTTTAAACTCTGGGAAGCTGAGGGAGGAAGGATGCTCCTGATCACACTGGAAGGAGCTCAGCTCCTACGCTTTGCTTGCTCCCCAGGCAGCGCTCAGCCCTAGCACGGACAAGGGCCATGGAACAATTAACTGTGGGCAGGGCATAGACAGATGATCATCCTGCCCCAAATCACTTAACCGTCTTAAGGGTCTACCCTTGCCTGCCTGAACGAGCCAACTAATCTTTCAGTGAGCCAGCCACACAAGTGAGAGCTGAGCTATATATGGTACGAAGAGGGAGATGATACAAAATGATCAAATTGCCCTATCCCACCTCTCCCCAAAAAGCTGTACAGAGTAAGTCTGTTTAATGGGGAAAGAGCGTCACCGTTCAGAGCAAGTTGTTTCAGCCTATGGTGGGTTGCCCATCCTCTGGAGGCTTTTAGGGCAGGGTTGCCTATAGGCTGAAAACATACATGGTATAGGCCAAATGAGTGCTTGCTAGATGCAGAAATTCTTGGATAAATTCTTTGAGCCAAAAGGTATCGGACCAGATCAGTTCTCAAATTAACGCTTTGTGTGAGTCCACAGCAAACTCCCAGGGGCTGCACTTTGATACTTGTGTGACACTTTGGAAGAGCAATATCTGCATGGTGGCCACACATTAAGTCCCTGGCACTGTCCTGGAGACCTGCTGGAATGAATGATGCCAAAGATTCCATCTGGGATTCAGTGAGTCAAGGGTGGAGGAACAACAGTGAAGCGCTTGGAAACTGTCTTTATAAGGAGCGTACCGTATTAGTCCTCCAAAAGGTGAAAGTTAAAAAAAATAAATCTATATCAGCACAGTGTGTATTTCTTTTACAGAGGTCTGGCTTATCACTCCAGTTAGCTTTTCTTAATTACTGCTAATGCTTCTGCAGGCTGTGCAGTTGGAGCTGGAATGTAGCTGGCCCAGAATCAGGGCGCAGAGGCTTTTATCAGGACCACTCAGAGACAGGCCATCTGCAAGATGTATTTATTTTTTTTCTTATTTGTCTTCTCCAAATAAAAATGTGACACTGTGAGAATGTCCGTTTCGTCCTATTGCTTCACTCCACCGAAGTTACCATTTTCTGACAAACTGTTTTAGAAAGTTATATTTGGCAAATGGCTGTTTACTTAATTCCTCTCCTATCATTGCTGCTTGTCCATGAAACCCAAAGCTGTTTGCATGCAAGCTCAGCTGGAGTTCAGTTCAGAGGATTCCTTAAACTATCATTGCTTTCTGCTCATTTGCTTTTTTTAGCTCCTTTTCTCTCATGATGGAGGAACTGTGGGTACTTGAGATCTACTAAAGGCAAATCCAGTACCTGCAGAGCTGAGGGCTATTAGAAGCTGCAACAGCCGCAGGGTTGGGTTTCCTTGCTTTCTCCAAGTGCTGGAGCTTCCAGCACTCTCCATGTCCTGCAGCTATAACACGGAGCATAACAAGGATTATATTTGCAGGGGAGAGTTTCTTCCGTCTGCAGAAAACTATGTGAAACTCCACAAAGGAGCGGCCGCCTGTGTTGGCTCACCAAGTCCTGCTGGTCCTCAGCCCCCAAGAGAGACTTCTCCATGATTATCTTGAGCAAGATGGGCTTGTCAGGAGCACTTGGTTGGTTTGGTGTTTGTTTTTTCTGTTTTCTTAAAGAAAAAAAAAGTGATTTCTTTGCCTTCTCTAAAGTGAATTTCCCTGCTTGGGACACTGGGATTTGTTTTAGAAATAAAACTGCATCATGGAGCTGTATGCAAAACTGTGCTGTTCAAATCACCAGGGGAAAAGGGACAGTCCCTCAGTGACATGGGTTGTTGCAGAGGTTTCTCTTAAATTGATAAACTTCAGGCTGTCCCTGTCAAAGCAAGCTTAAGCAAGACTTAACATGCTTTGCCCACAGTTACTACAATATAATCCAGCTTTGACCACCCTAGCCTAGCAGTGGGTGTTTCTGGAGGAAAGTAGATGCAGTGGGTTAACCTTAGCTGGATGCCAGGTGCCCACCAGAGCTGCTCTTATCTCTCCCCCTCCTCAACTGGACAGAAGGAGGGAACACAGTGAAAGGCTCATGGGACAAGATAAGGACAGGGAGAGATCACTCACCAGTTACCATCATGCTCTACTGGGGGCAATTAGTTTAATTTATTACCAATCAAATCAGAGAAGGGCAATGAGAAATAAACACCAGTCTTAAAACCATCTTCCTCCCACCCTTCTTCCTAGGATCAACTTGACTCCCAGGTTCTCTAATTCTTCCCCTGCCTCAGTGGTGCATGGGAATAGGGAATGGGGGTTGAGATCAGTTAATCACGTGTTGTTTCTACCTCTCCTTCCTTCTCAAGAGGAGGACTCCTCACACTCTTCCTTTGCTCCAGCATGGGCTTCCTCCCACAGGAGACAGTCCTCCATGAACTTCTCCAAGATGAGTCCTTCCCACAGGCTGCAGTTCTTCATGAACTGCTTCAGTGTGGGTCCCTTCTATGGGGTTTAGTCCTTCAGGAAGAGACTGCTCCAGGTCCTTCCAGGAGCCTGCTCTAGCATGGGCTTCCCATGGGGTCACAGCCTCCTTTGGCCATCCACCTGCTTTGTTGTGGGATACTCCACAGGTGGATATCTGCTCCACCATTAACCTCCATGGGCTGCATGGAGACAGCCTACCTCACCGTGGGCTTCACCATGGGCTTCAAGGGAATCTCTGCTCTGGCTCCTGCAGTACCTCCTCCCCCTTCTTCACTGATTCTGGTGTCTGCGGAGTTATTTCTCTCAGATATTCTCACTCCTCTCTCCAGTTGCTGCACAATTGCTCTTGCACCGCAACTTTTCGCCCTCCTAGAATAGGTTATTACAGATGTGCTGCCACTGTTGCTGATGGGCTCAGCCTTGGCCAGCAATGGATTGGACGTAGGGGAAGCTTCTAACAGCTTCTCACAGAAACACTGCAAACCCAATACAGTAGAGCATAGAGACTGTAGTTATAAAGGGAAAGGCAATTACAAAAGCGAAGGAGAAAACAGTTGTTTATAAAAAATGATACTCATTGCTTTTGGGTTCCCCTTCCTTGCCTTAAGGTTTTCTCATTAAAAGCAGTTTCTGTAAATACCATTTCTTTCTTTCTCCTTGGAGACATCTCAAATTGCTGGGCTGGAATTGTTGTCGGGGTAATCAATAAACTTTAATCTACATGACAGGTTTTTTTCCTTGAAGTTAGTTCTTTCTGTAGTGGAGATAACATGTCTAAAGCAAATGTAAAATGAAAAAGGGTTGAGATTTGACTTGACTTACTTATTATATGCTCTTACAGTTTTGCTATATGAACGTCTTCTGAAACAATTACAGTTATTGCTAAGTGGATGCTAAATGATTAATCTACTAGCAGACAGCCAGTGCAGTGGTGTCTTTGAAACAACTTTTAAGCCTCTTCCCTGATGCTCTTTCCCTGCAAGACTGGTTTAAAGATAAGACAGTGACAATAAAATAAGTTGTGATTTGTAGTCCAGTTCTCTTTAAGTCTATGCCTTTGCTTCAGTATTGCTCTTCTGTCTCACATAGAAGAGTGTGTAATGAAAGGGGTTTAAAGTCTGCCCTGAGCCAGAAGAACATTCAATCTTGTATTTCATTTAAGGCATGCGCTTAAATTAACATGGAGTTGGCTGGATTTATTTGTGCACTTAGATGCATGCTTAATCCGGGTGAATAAGGATGCTTGGGAGTTTTTGTTGATGGGACATCACAGGTGCTTTTCTTTGTGAGTTGGTGGCATCATGTGCAGAGTGCATGAATATATTCATCAATCATTTTACTATCTGGAGTATTCCTTGTACTGGAAGTACCTGCTTAAGTCCTGGTTTTCTTCTCAGAAGGTCTTTCTTTTGGGCCATGTAGTGGAGAGAGAGAACTTGCCAGCAGGCAGTTAAGGAGCATTCTGATTTGCAGCTGAATTTAGGAAGATGACTAAACACTTTAAAACTCAATGATTTGTGAGAGAAAAGGCAAGACTCCAGTTTGGTTCCTCATACATTTTGTAAACTTGTACATTTTAACCATTTTTACAGCTACAAGTTTTAAAGCTACATACCACATCGCATCGAGATGACTGACTTGGAAAACGCTCTGATTTCTGTTGGTGCTGCGGACTTGCCGATGTGCTAGTACTGGTTTCAATTGTCTTTCTGTTTGAGGAGATGTCCTCAGGGTACCTCCTCAGGTTAAAGGTTAAGCTGTTTCTCATCATTTGGAATAGCAACGGTCCATTTGGTTTTATGCCCAGTTGGGCCTACTTGCAGCTGGTGAGCAGCAGCAGAGCTGAGCCTAAGTCATGGCGTCACTCATACAGTTTCTTCCCTTTCCTTAAGTTGTTCAGGTTAATAACATGACAACTCTGGACGATAACGGGTTTGTTTCCCTGGCTTGTGTGATGGCAATTCTGTTGTTGCAGAGGTTTTGAGTTTAACACTCAATAAACTGTGGGCAAAAACCCGTTGACTGCCTCTGTGGTTGAACACTGGCTTGATAGAGCCACAAACCAGATCGCACCCATGCTACCTGAAATGGTAGGGCTCATTAAGAAGAAATTGGTGTTGGTCTAGGAAGGAGCTATATCTCCTTGTTGGGTGACTTTTCTCTGTACTTGGAAATATTTTCTCATCTCCTAAAGGCGATCCTGTGCTCTGTTAATGACACTTGAGGTGGAGAACGACAAGGTTCGTTCTGGCTCATGCTGCACACTTTTTTAAATCCAGCTTTCTCAGTTAAATTAATTAATTAACCTTTTCTTGAATCTACGTGGTAGAAGAAACAGTCATGACAGTGGTTATAAGTGATGCAGTTTTCTTTTGCCCAGGACGCTGAAGTTAGGGAATGAATTCCGGGCTGACACCTGTGCTGCATTAAGGTTATTCAGAGCAAAGCTTTTGGGTTTGTTCTTAACATATTTGCTGCCAAATGTTAGTAACTAAATGTCAGACAGGCTGCTCCCACCCAGCAACAGATATGGCTGTTTTGGTATAGCTTTGGTGCCTGTTCCAAAAAGGATCTGATGACCAGTGTTTAAAAATCAGCTCCCTCCCATCTTCCAAATCTCCAGCTGTGGGAGCCTGTGCTTCAACTCTCAAAGGAAATCAGAGAGGGGTAATAGTGTGCTGAGATCAGAAAATGGATGTGAAGATACTGAAGCAGAGCACCAAGAGTGGTCTTGCCTAGGGCTGCTGAAGGATGAGGCTACAGGTGGCAATTAATCCTGTTTAATCTTATTTTTAACATGGTTTTCTCTGTGCATCATGAGACTCTCATCATCCTGTTGTTTAGGTTTTTCTGTGAGCTGTGGTGGTCAGCGTGTTTCAAAATAGCCAGTTTCACAAAGCTGTGTTGATTGCCAAGTCCAATCTCATGCAGTTGCAGAGTTTTGGGTGCTTGCCCTGTTGAGAGGCTGTTCACCTTCCTCCCTGATTAGAAACTGCCCCACTTTCAGATTTAACTTACAGGCTGTTTAATAGTTTGGAAGGGGTTTTTTGTCAGCACTATGGTTTTATGTTTTTCTATCTGCTGTTCACCATCCTGATGTGGTTACAGCAAAAACTCCTCTCTGTTCTTGTACTTTTAAGATGCATCAGCCAAGTGCTGCTAGTCTGCTACTTAGACTTTTTTTTTAATGTGTATCACTGAAGAACATTTTGATCTTTGCTCTTTGTTTTTATTTGCATGATCTAATTCAGCTTGACTTTGGCAATTTCTCTTTAGCCCTTTGCTTCCTGACCTCTGTGACACAACTGTCTCTGCTGAGCAGCCCTTCTTTTCAGTTCCTCACAGGCACTTAGTCCTAAAATCCCTTTTTTGGTGATTGTTTCTCCTGTTAAATTGTGAATCATTTCCTAGATGTCTCCCCAACTTTGCTTGGGGTTATAAGTACCAACTGTGTTTTTTTTTTAATCTTTGCCATAAAGACATTCTAAGCTTCTTACAAGTGTGTCCTTGAGCACTTCAGTCTGGTTGACTTCCATACAGCATTTCTTTGATTCCCCAAACCTTATGGCAAATTGAAAATATGAATTTCTATGTTTCACTGCAGAGTATTCTTCTCTCTAAACCACCTCTCCGTGATTACAGTCACCTCCAGAATTACTTTCTGTGAGCATTTACAGCTACTTAGAGTGTCTAAATTAGTATCGCCCTTTTCTAGTTCAGCAGCTGGAGGATTACAACGGCTGTCTGCTGCTTCCAGGAATATCTGTGGTCAGCTCTTAACATTAATAGTAGGTTCTTCAGTTGAATATTTTGGGAAGTTGCAGTCCTGCAGTAAGATAAACCCTCTTAGCGTTTTTATTTCACTGTGGACCTTGCAATCTACACTGCACTCCCATCCATACTTTGTAGGGGTAGGACAACCTGTGCCATTCTTCCTTCTTCTCTCAAGCAGCGTGAACCCCGTGGCAGCCATAGGCCTTCTGATCTTCCTCTTCTTCTGCTTGCTGACTTTTCCATTGCATTGCCCTGTCTCCCAGTATCAGTATGGTAATGCTTGATTTTGTTTCTTACTCATCATTTTTGAACTGCTGGCTTATTGTCTGCCGTTCTATCTGCTGCTATTGATACTAATATGCTTTCTGTTCTCCTAAGTCTGGATGATATAATGTGCTTTTTTGTCCACATTTACCAATTCCCCTGTCTGTATATTAAAATGAAATGTGGGAATTAACTGATTTTCTTGCCTATCCTCTCTCTAGAGATTTTTTTTTTTTCCCTTTAGCTTAAAACTCTCAGCTGTGTCTGCTCTGATCACAGAAGGCCATTTCTCAGCCATGGAGAAGCATCCTTTTTCCATTAATGCCTTCTGGTGGTGGAATATCCTAAAACTTCCCTTGTAATGTCTGTTCTTGAACCATATGGATGACATTAACTTGTAATGGCTTTTCCTTCCTTTTGTTGAGTCGAAAGAAAGTCCTCAGGGATGATTCTGAGGCTAAGTCTGGTATCCCCAGGCGCTCTCTATAGCCCAGAGGGAGGTAGGAGCCACCAGGGAGCATCTAAAACACGATGGCAATCCAAGTTGCCTTCCTAGTCTACTTTGCTCACTGGCAGAGAGACTGTCCCCTTCTGGGCTAAATTTAGTCCTAAACCTTGTTCATGCCTGTGATTGAGTTCTCCATCTGCACACTGAGAGCAAGACCACTTCACCTCTCACTGGAAGGCCAAAGATATACCTCCTGGGGACCTCTTGAGTCCTGAATAATAAGGGCCAAAGAAAGCGATATAAGTAAGCAGAGAGCTGAGGACAGTACAGTGGAGCAGCCAGGGGCTCGGGGTGGAAAAGGAGGTGGAAAAGTAGAGTATGATGGAGAAAAGTCCCCAACACACGAGCTGTGGTTTTGCAATCAGAAGCAGCTGAAAGACTTTCATTGTGCAAAGACATCTTGCAGCATCTCTCCAAGCAGAAGAATGAATCCAGATTGCTGCGTCTATAGAGAGCAATTGTTTTATTTCTCATTAAGAGGGTAGACACAAAATCAGATTTCCACTCTGAGTTGTCTTATATTTTTAGCCTATGATTGGATTGCAAATGCACACGGGATATTTACATCTCTGGAAGCAGGCTCTGGTGCTGTCGTCTTAACCAGAATTCAAGTTAATTTTCTGGGCTTCCAGATGGAAGCCATTCGTTTCTCTATTACCAATTTGCAGGAATGCTTAATTTAATCCAGATTTTCTAGCCCACTATTCTAATATTCAAGCATTTTCCTTACCTCCCTTTCTTTTTTCTTCCCCTTGAGCCGAATTATCCACTTGTGCAGGAAAGAAAACAGGTTTTTCAGAAGAAGCCACCTGTCCATCATTGATCCTGTGTGGAAGCTCTTGGGAGGCAGACTGTCCTTCCATATCCTATAGCAGGTTTCCTAAGGGGGCACTAAGTGCAAAGTGTAGCTGATAGAGCCTCTGAGCTCTGTTTCACTTGGTTATTTGAGGCTTATTCAATTTTGCTAGCTTCTCAGTTTTAAACTATTTAATGATCGTCTTATTCTGGTCTAGTATATGTGTTGAATAAAGATGTTGTTAAACTACTGGCTCCTTCTCTGTTGCGGGTAGATAAGGATATTTGCAGGGGGATGCTCATAATTTTCCTTGGCAACATTCAGCCTCCAGTCCATTGAGTGACTTGTGATTGCATTATAGCTATTTCTTTAATGGAATTTTAAACTACATGTCTCTTTACAGTCACTTCTGCCTGGGGTTCTTAGATAACCATGCAAACACTATGTATATCATTGCCATGGTGTGCAGTACATACTGAAGCAGCAGATGGGGTGCAGGCAGGTAAAGTTAGCTCACGAGCCAGCCCCTTTCTTCATTGCTGCATTTTCCATAACAGTTAAGGCTGCGGTAGGAAAAAATGATGCATTGTGTATTAGCTACTTTAGTTTCAGAATGAGTGTATTGAACCAACTTGTGGTCAACTTTATTATTTCTTCTTGTGCTATGAATTCCCAGTGCTCTCAATAGCCAAACCTCATCCCCCAAAAAACACAAAAGTGCTGCACAGAGAGACTGGAACCCTAGGGTATGGAGACATAGCGAGACTGGAGTAGACAGGAATGCTTGAGAGCTCATCCTGAGCAAGTTGGGTCAGTGACCTGCAATACTTAGCACATGGATGAGCATTTCCAGTTGTCCTCTGTTGCTTATGGTCATGCAGCAGTTGGAGGAGACTGGGCTTGTAGGGAGTATGCAATATGAAACTGTCCTGCTCAATTCCTTGCTCAGGATTGTTGCCTGTACATGCTCGAAGGGTCAGGGCACAACTGGGACCCGATTCCCACCACCATTGGCTTACTGTGAAACACCCCAGAGGCAGAGGTGGTGTGGTGGAAATGATAGAGGAAATGACAGAGTAAAAGATGGTTAACAGTACTTAGGTCAGCATCTTAGGTTAACAGGCAATACCCCAAACAGGGTGAGATTTCTTTAGGAGGAATAAAGTGATACAAGAGAGGTTTAAATTCTTATCTCACACATTTGTTTGAATACAGTACTGACTCATTAGCAGGAGAAGTGGTTTAGTTTACTTACAGGAGGTGAGATGACATGATAAACTCGAGTAGGAAAACAATCTAATATTTTGCATTATTTGAAATTATATAAATGGTACTATTATTTTATTAGAGCATTGGTTTTTGTCTTGCTCTACCACTATAAAAATGCATGAATATAAAGGAGAAAGAAACAGCATTTGTAGCAGAAACAGAACCTCCTGAAACGCAGCTGTTAGATAAGCTTGTTACATCAAAACGGTCTGCCTGGAGGTATTCTGCCTGTCATGCTGCACATGCAAACTCATTACAGCCCTTTTGGATCTTCTCACAGTCTCCTCCTGCCTTAGCGTGACCAGGACCCAGAAAACGGGATTTTCCCTGTGCTCTCCCCTGGTGCAGCACCATCCGGAGCACACGTGTTGTGAAAACTGCTCAGCAAGGCTGCCCTGCAGCAGTCAGAGCTGGTTCAGACTACCTCGCAAATCCTATTAAGTCAGGAGTGTCAATACAATGTGTACAACTTGGGTTCAGAGGGAGCTATTTATAGCTGCAGTAAGAGTATTGTGTGCTCAGGGCTTTTCTTTCACACCTGATCAGGGACCTTGGCACATTCGCCGTCCCCTTTACCTGCTCAGCAGCTTGGGTGCCAGACCTCTGAAAGCACCAGTGTTTTAGCTGGAAATCCTGGTCATCTTCCAATGCCATCTGAGGGACATCGTCGAGGAGGAAGAGGTCATGATTTTCTGCCTTTCTCTCTGTGGGACATCCCCTCATCTCCTGGCTCACAGGGTTCAGCAGTTTGACTCTTGGGGCTTGCAGTGCACCACCGCCACCATGAACACTGTGGTGAGAAGGAGGAGAGACACCATTTATATGTCAGTGATGTCATTAAGCTTCTCAAGCTCTTGGTGATGAGAGAGCTTTCTTAAATATTTTGGGGTAAAGTGTGTAGGATCTGGAGTTTGGAGGGACCAAATGTGGCACAGCTGCAGGGGCAGGGTAACAAGGAGGTGCGTTTGGTCTTCGTGGGTAGGATGATTTACACATCCAATCTGCGACGTCAGTTCGTGATTTTAGGGTCTGTCTGGAGAGATAGAAAGGACTTGCCTACAAGAAGTTTCCAGCCTGGGGTAAGCCAGTGGTGGAGCGAGGACCTCCTTTGCCTGTGTGTGTTCACAGCCTGGTTTTAGGCTATGGTGTTTGGTGAGCACGCTAAGGGTATGTCAAAGAAATGCCACAAATTTAGTTTTATCATAACACAGCGTTAGTGGAGCACAAACAGCAAAGACCAGTGAGTACGTGTTCCTTCCTGCAGCCAGCTTGGGCTGGGGTCCCCACACCGCTGCCAGCCCCCGAGATGCTGCCGCAAAGTGCGATCAAATGTGTTAGTGAAGCGTACAAGCTTTCTGCACGCTTACTGCATTACATCCAGCGAGTTGATTATAGGGACTGCTTATTTTATGGGATTTTTGCATTCTTATTGAGAACCATTTGTCAGTCTGCACAGAAATCTGATTAGCTGAGAATTGTTAGCTCTCTGGTATACGTTGACCTATAAAATGAAGGATGCAGCAATAAACACAGTCCATTAGGCTGCTGACTTAGCCTGTAGGCTTCTTTGGAGAGGTCTTGGCACTTAAACACTTTTCCCTTGGGAACTTGCCCGTGTTTGGTGCAGGGAATCTGTGCCAGCCTCCCTTGTGGGGACTGGCAGCCCATTTCAACACACCAGTGTGTCTCTCCACTGCTGGAAATCTGCAGCCTGGCTGTTGGTGGGTCTCTGTTCCCACCCTGGGGGTGAGCTGAGAAGGTGCTTCCTTACTACAGGTGGTCTCATGCAAGAAGGGAGCTGAAGGCTGGTGTAACTGCACTTTCAAATCCACCCCACTGGCAAAGCAGCGCGACAAAACCTCGGGCAGTGTGAAGGGGAAGATGATACTTCTGCAGAGCAAAGAAATAGGAAATTGTAGCTGACTGTAGTGCTTCTGCGGTGCTTCCTAGAAGTAAGTGTGAGGCTCCTTGCAGAGTGCGGTTTGTAAATTAACTAGGTTTAAATTCAAGTCTTTCAATTCTCCTTCAGGGTACAGAGATACAACATAAAGCTGCTGTTTTGCCCAGCAAATGCACCTCTCCATGGCTCTGCATACAATAACTTCCAGTTTTTAAGCAAGGGGATACTTAAACTTGGCACCAGGCAGCTTGGTGTGTTGCTGGAGGGTGTTGAGTGGGCACTGTGTGTGATCGGACAGAGCACTGCCGAGGTGACTGATGGCACCTGCAGCCTGGCAGCAACATTTTTGTGAAATGTCTCCAGTGTAGCAAAAGCCCAGGGCTCTTCTCACCAGTATCTTCTTTTTTTTTCTTAATTACAACAGAAGATTGAATTTTTTGTTGACAGCATAGGAAAAACTTTGGTCAATAAGGCAAGCAGAGGCTGTGGAAAGCTTTGCCCTCTGTGGTGATATGGATGTCTCTACCAGCATCACATGGGGAGAGGTGGTTTGGGGCAGCAGAGCAGTGCTGCTCACATCCCCATCCTGGCAAAAGAGGCCAAGCCTCCATCGAAGATGGGATAAAGGTATATTTTTAACACTGTTTTGACAGGATGAGTTCAGCTGCTCGGTCAAGGTGGATTTGGGCTGCAGCATGCCTGGACAGTGTGTCAGCACGCAGCCCGGCCTGGTCCCTTCTGCGTGCCCCAGTACACTGACCTATTTTGAAAACCCAGTCTGGCTGGTTGAGACAGGCCAAGAGGGCTGAGTGAGAGTGAAGCAAGGGCTGGTTGTTAGCTAACATAATCTGCTGTCCTGAAGCCAGCATGTGTCTTACCACGTATTAGTTGGGTTGGATTGGGAAAAGATGTTCCCCTTCAGCTCTGCTTCTTAAAACACAGAAAAAATATATGTCTTTCCAAATATTTTCTAATTACTTAAGGTATCTACAAGTGTGCACTGAATCTACTTTTTATCCTAGTGTAGAGGACCACTGAGTGGTTGGAGTGACTATTGTTGAGATTGTGGAGCAAAGCTTGTGTCTTCAAGTTTTGTAGTGCTTGAAGCTGTCCAGTCTGTCCCAGAGCTGCTCTGCAATGGCTTATCCACCAAATTTTTCTTGTCTTGGAGGTAAAAATCAGTAGTGAGATAGTAAACCAGAGACAAATGCCTCCTTATGATTTCAGGTGGCTTCATTTTATCTTTCAAGTTTTCTTTCAGAAACATGACAGCTTAAACTTGTTGTCTAAGCAGTACAGTATCCAACAGGTAGTGAGGGCATTTTTCTGCCTGGGATGAGGCATTGCAGGTGGTGTCAGAGTGATGTGGAGCTGACGTGGCATTTGCAAACAATCACTCATAAAAAGAGTGCTGTGATTAATTAGGGTTTTCAGAGGTCTGGAACAGTCATTTCTATATTAAAAATGTTCACATCTAAGTGGCCCTCCACTGACATGGAACTTCTCTTTGAACAGAGATTGAAACATGTAGTTTAGCTATTAAAGCCTGAATATGTGGCCACACCAGGCTGTGGGCACATATTGGGTCTTATGTAAATATATTTGCTCCTTGAAAGTTTTCTCCTCTCTTTGATGCAGAGGTCTTACTGCCATAGGTGTAGGTATGTGTATGTGCCCCCCTTTTTCTAAAGAAAGATCTGGGCAAATTTTGGAAAACCAGAGGATCTTTCAGCTTTTTATCTTTATTTTACCTTTGAGGGAAACCAAATGCTGTACGAGAAATTCCCACAGTGGATTGTTGGCCAGCCAGATGGTCTCCTCCTAGCTCCAAAAATTCAACCTGGGGAGCTGTCGACTGCAAAACCATCGACTGCTGGGAAACCCTGCAGCCCCTTCTACCTGACTGCACCTCTGAAATTAAAATTTGGGGCATCTCTTGAGATCCTATGCTTTGTTTCACTGAAACACTCAAAGATAGTATAAGTAATGATGTCTGAGAAGCTGCAGAAGAGAAGCAACAGCCAGCTCCTGGCTCATAGGGATTCAGAACTGTGTGAGCCAGTGGGAAGAGGCAAATAATCCCACGCTAGCTCTTCTTTATCTGAAATGTCTGGCACGAAGTTTTGGAGGTGTGACCTGCATCCTCTGCCAGTGCTACTGGATGTCCTGAGCCTGGATGGTTTTGGGGGAGAAGGGAAAGGGGGAGACAAGCTAAGAGCAGAGCCGCCTGCCTGCTTTTACACTACAGCAGTGCAATGGGTGCGTTCCCTTCTCTGAGCTCTTATCTTCAAGTTTTGTCTGCTTCATAGAGAGACTTAATTCAGTGTTTGAGACTCTTATTTTGCCCATGTAGAAATGGGGATGCTGAGGGGGATAATGGAAATGTACGGGGTGATATGGTGACGTCTGTTCTCCACCATCACCTGGGAATTTCTAGGTGTCAGACGGATGTAAAACGCAGAACCTATGGCTGGGTGGAGCGAGGGTGTACGCGTGGTTTGTGCGTGTGTTTTCGCTTCGTATTTAAGAAAAAAAAAACCTCATCTAAAAATAAACTCCCCATTTGTCTCCATTTCCTGGTTCATGTGGGGCTGTGGCAGAGCAGCTGGAGGGATGGGAGAGCCAGCCCAGCCCGGAGAACCCCCGGCCTGAGTCCAGGGCAGCCAGAGGGTGAGGTGAGTGGGGGTGGCTGTCCCCCCCTCGGGCAGCTGGTGGGGTGTGGGGCTGGTGGTGTGCATCTGGCCCTTCTCCAGGCTGTCACGCTGCCACCAGTTGATACGTAGGCACCCTGTGGGTGTTTGTCCTGCATGGGGTGGCTGCTTGAAGTCCTTCTGTGCCCATAAATATGTGTTGTGGTGTAAATGAGTAGGTCCTCCATTGTTCCTGAATGCATGTTTTGGTGATGAGGGAGGTGGTTTACTATAAACCTTAAATCCCGTGGAGTGGTTTAGAGGTCTGGCTGCTGCTCCAGGTGGAACAGGCAGGAAAGCAGGGCAACGGTGAAGCCATCCAAAATGTATAATACAACAGCAGCCCCTCATGCTGATGCAGCAGTTTGGTATTACAGCAGTGTAACCAGCACCAAAACTCAGCTCGAGAGCCACCGGGACACTGCAAGGGCAGCCGTGCCGTCTCGGGGGACACTTTGTGCTCCAGGCAGGGAGGAGCGGTGTGGCACTGGGAGAAAGGCAGCGCCCAGCTGAGACCACGGCGTTAGACCAGAGCTGCCCTGGAAGCTTCTTTTTTTCATTAAGGATACTATGACATTCCATAATATGTTGCTGTTGCACTGCTTTTATTTTGTAAGAAAACCTGATGATATTGTGCAGGGGAGGCACAGGCGATTAAAATGTTCATAATACTAAAGTGTTTACAAATAAGCTGACAAAGGCAACAGGAAGTTGCATATTTTTCTCTGCTCTTCACAGGCAGGATTGAAACTCCCCTGGCCTGTGGTCAGTAAGAGATTGCGAAGCCTGGTTCTGGCCTGAGCTGCCAGCAGGGACCTTTACTTTCTTCTCTGTGTGAGCTCAATAGATTTTACTCTGCGAACCTCCATGAACCTACCTCGCTTGTCTCAAATCCAGAAGCTGAAGGTTTGGAAAGGTTTCTCTGCAAGTCCGACTAAGTTTTATCAGTGATTTCTTGTCATTAGTCCTACAGACATATATGTCACCTGTATGTTTACATTACAGAGTTACACTTCACAGCTTGTTCGTTCTCAGAGGTTTAGCAACTTCCTGGAAAAATTTGCACTGAGCAGTGAAGCAGCCTGATAGGGGAATCAGCGGCTTCAGTCCACTGTGATCTCAGTTTTCTGACCTGTATTTATGTATTTTTCCCCAGCCTGGAAGAGATAGTGCTTGCAAGTTCAGCAGTGGGCTGGCAGAGCAGCACCAAGGAGGTACGGGCTTGCCAAGCGGTGGGTTGCCCATCTGGCGTGGCCGATGAGAAGCATCCAGCATTTTAAAAGCATTAATGGACAATGGATATTGTATCTGTATGTAAAAGGTACTTTAAAAAGTGCGTGGGGGTGATGCAGATTGCCCATCTAGCTGGCAAAGCAACTGAATAGCAGAGCTGTGTGAGGGAGCATCTTGCCATACTTGGGGCTTTTCTGAGCAGGGATAAAGTTGTCAGATGCAATGTAATTTCCAGAAGACTGTAGGCAGTTTCGTACAAGTAATCATGAAGGGAGTAGTTGTGGATGGAAAGAGGAACGTGGTTGGTGTGTCAGAGCAGGGCTCTGATCAGAGTTACAATCTGGGTTTCTTTACACCTCTTTCCACACCCCCCCCTAAAGACAGTCCAAGACCTGGTGGCTCTGTCTCTGCTGCATGGCCCCATGGGAACACTCTGGGCTGTGGCTGCTGGGTACCAGAGCACCCAGGGAAGAGATGCTCCTGCCACTGCACCACTTGAGTGGTGGCATGAGGGCTGAGTGTTAACAGAGTCTGTCATCGCCTCATCCTCGCTGATGTCACAGCCCAGGGATGAGTAGCTGCTTTTTATTAACCAAGGGTTATTCATCCACTTGGTTTTCTTCTGGGGGTGAAGAACTGGTTATAGTGCAGGGATGCTCATTGGTGTATCTGGTGGTTTCAACTCGCTGTGAATTTTGTGACTAATTGCTGCAGCAGTTGAACTTGGTGTCTGAAGGTAACACCACATGATGCATGATGGGAGGGGACGAAAGTAATTTTTCTGTTTAGCTCCTTTGAAGACTTCTTTTAATCTGGCCAGTTTGGCCAGTTTTGTTGTTGGTTGGGTTTTTGATATTTTGAGGTGTGTATGTGGGTTTTTTTGTTATTAAAGAAAAGACAAAATAACAGCTCCTTGTCTCTTTAATATGATATGATTAGGCAGAGGAGCAAGCTATTGAATGGTTCTGGCTAAGGCTGTGAAAAAGAATAATTTTAACTGCTGTTATATGAAGAATCTTCCTTTATGATGATGACTGCCTGTTTATATTTTAGCATCTGTTCCTGTAAGAATGTGGAAGGAAATGAGCTGGCTCAGCAGAAACTGAAACCCAAACTAATCTCACGTTGTAGTAAATGCTCAATAGTCTCATTGTCCGTGGGCACTTCAGCAGCATACCCAGTAAAAAACCCCAACAAAACAACAAAAGAACCCCAACAAAACCCAACCCATGGCATTAAAACCCGGGATAGATGTCACAGAGAGCAGCAAAGCCCTGGTGGTGTTTTTCCCAGCATCCTGCAGGCTCCACGCCCGTGCCCGGCAAGCGGAGAGCCGGGCAGCAAACTGCTGGGAGCTTCGCCCCGCTGCTCAGGGTGCCGCTTCACCATCGCCGGCCGGGCAGCCGGGCCCTGCCAAAGCTCTTTATGAGCTTTCCGAGGCTGGCTGCCTGCGTCCCGCCGAGTCCTCCTGTCCTTTCACCCTGTGCTTCCCCACTTGCGTAACTGACTTAGGCGTCACCCTCCCCGCTCTCCTTGCCGTGTCTTTGGCACCCGGGCATCACTCGGCCTCTTTGTTTTGATAAATAACTTTCCAGCCGAGTCAGTCCTCAGGTGAGGCTGGGAGCGTTTCAGAGCAGAGGCATTACGTTTACATTCAGAGCAGAGGCATTACGTTTACATTCTTGCCTATTTAATTTTGCAGATCTGTTTCATTGCTAAACTCACTGGGATTATTTACTGAAAGTATATGGAGAATAATATTTCTCACTTAAAAAAATCCCAGTAGCTTGTGAACTCACAATGCTTTCTCTGGTCAGAAGCTGAAAGTGGAATGGATTTTATTTTTTTTTTTAATTACTTTATCGGACTGAGAGAAGTGTAGAGATTAGTAGAGCATAAACAGAAGGAAATAAAGCAGCTCTCAAGTGTTTTAATGATCTGAGTAGCTAATTTGTTTAGTACTTGTTGTCACTGAGCCTTCAGTTTGTCATTTAGGGTTTTAGTTTGTTAAATACAAATAAATAAAGCATGGAAATGGAGTTTCTAGAAATTGTGGTCCCTCTTAGCTCTGCATACATTCTTCAATCCCACATTTGGGATTATTTAGTCTGTGCTGGTATTCCCCAGCTGGGCTTTTCCTTATGTGGTGTTGTCGTGTATTTTAACTTATTAATACCATAGACAGTGGGATTGAGGGCTCCCTTAGCTGCAAATGGCGCTGGGCTGACTGGTGCAGTTCATATAGTTGAGGGAAGGGATGTTATCAAGAGAGACCGTGACAGGCTGGAGGACTGGCCTCATGTGAATCTTATGAAAATCAACAAGGCTATGTGCAAGGTCAGGCAGCCCCCAGTATCAATAGACTGGGGGATGAATGGATTGAGGACTTGGGGTTACCGGTGGATGAAATATTGAACATGAGCTGGCAACATGCTCGTACAGCCCAGAAACCCAGTTGTGTCCCAGACTCCACAAGAAGCAGCATGGCCAGGAGGTCAAGGGAAGTGATTCTGCCCCTCTGCTCCAGGGAGACCCCATGTTGAGTACTGCATCCAGCTCTGGAGTGCTCAGCACAAGACAGACATGGACCTGTTGGATTAGGTCCAGAGGAGGGGTCACAGAAGTGATCAGAGGGCTGGAACTGCTCTCCTGTGGAGAAACGCTGAGAGAGTTGGGGTTGTTCAGCCTGGAGAAGAAAAGGCTTCAGGAAGACCTTATTTCAGCCTTTCAATACTTAGAGGGGGCTTATAAAAAGGATAGAGAAAGACTTTAGCAGGGTGTGTGGTGACAGGATAAGCAGCAACTGCTTTAAACTGAAAGAGTGTAAGTTTATATTGGACATAGAGAAATTCTTTACTCTGAGAGTGGTGAAACACTTAGAACATGTTGCCCAGAGAGGTGGTAGATGCCCCATCCCTGGAACATTCAAGGTCAGGTTGCACAGGGCTCTGAGCAACCTAATCTGGTGGAAGATGTCCCTGCTTACTGCAGGGGGTTTGAACTGGATGAGCTTTAAAGGTCCCTTCCAACCCAAACCATTATGTGATATTGTGAGTATTCCTGAGAGATGGTGCCAAAATCTGCTTTTGTTTACTGGCAAAGGCTGATATTTTTACTGTATTTGAACAACTGTTGGCACTGCTGCTTAATGAAGGTAAGCAAAATTCTTGTGTCAGAGTGGAAAAAAGTATTCTTCAAGCTTAAGACATGAGGTATCTAATGTTTTCAGTTAGGGGAAATTTAATCATAATTTACAAGCTGGGAGGCAATGGTAGGAAAAAGGTCCATAACCTTTTGAAGGCGAGGAAGCAGATACTTATTTTTAGGCTTGCCATGTGTTGCTGTTTATCAGGCAGCTCCTCTTTATCCCTAGCTCCTGTTCTTAGACCTGCTCAGGACTGATTTGAAAGGACCCTCTACCTCATTGATGCAGGGTGATGTTTGCTGATGCAAGCTGTGTTTCTCTAGCTGGCTGCTTGGCAAAGCAGGGAAGTCCCGTCAGCTGCCTTCCTACTTAAATTATTCTCATTTTGGCACAGTGACAGGCTCTTTTTAGCCCCGTGCGTGGTGCCTGGCACAGGGGAGACCAGATCTCATCTGAGGCCAGATCTCAGCTGCCACTTTTCTGCATCACGACGGGAACCCTCCAGCATCCTGCTTTTGGGCTGGGGCAGCTGCCAGCAGATGCAATGTGCCTCACAGAGTTGGAGCAACAAACTTCACTGCTGGGTAACTTTAATGTGTACCAACCTCAGATGTGCTCTTGGCAAAGAAACGGTAGGTCCCACTGCTTGTATGGATGCATGAAACCAGGCTACTCGTGTTAGATATAACACGGGGTGGAGCATGTGCATGCCGTGGTTTTCTCTTGAGAAAGCTGCAGGCTTGGAAATGCTTCCTGCAACAGCAGCATCAAGAAATGGGATGTGTTGTAGTAGGTTTATTTGTGGGTAAAGGTGCTCTGTTGTTGAGGAGGTCATAAGCTTTTGCCCGTGGTTGGTGCTCCTGGCAGCCCCCATGGCTTTGTGGTGCAGCCTGGGGAAACATGCTGCTGCAGCTCCCCTCCCTGCTGGAAAGAGCAGCTTCAGTTGAGAAACAGTTGCTTTTTATAGGAAAAGTCAGTCTGGGGTATTTATGCATACACAGATTTTGTACAGTGGCATGCTCAGGCGTGAAGGGGTTTGAAGCTTTTTCATGACTCGTGTGTTGGTGGTGATGGGGAGTGCCTGACTGAGCAGACCTGGGCCTGGCCAAAGCTACCTGTGTGCCCCAGCGTGCATCCAAACACCATTATGGCATAGCCCAAAGGTTTGGCAAACTGAGGGTACTTTAGCATGGTTTCTCCCTATCTGTTTGCTTGCTGGCTGACCTAATCCAGAGTGCCTTTCTGGTTTGCAGAGGGTCCTGCCACGTTGCTCTGGTGCGAGCGCTGCTTGGAGCTAGGGGAGATGATGTGCCAGATCACCATGGTCCCACCCATGGGGTAAAGCATCAAAGGACACACTTCTCTCAATGTCAGAAACAAACCCCAAGTGTCTGTCTTGGTGGCAAATCTCACTGACTACAAGCACGGTGTGTCTGCGTGTGTACATGATCACGTGTTTGCTGACCTGCTTCTATGGCAGATCCTGAGCCCCTCCATGCTCCAAGGGGTTACAACCTGCTCATAGCATTGAGGGGGATTTTGGGTCACTTTTTTCACTGCTATATTAAAGGGAGATTTTATATTTCCAGAGTGAACCGCCTAATGGCATTTCTGTTGTTAAAGCTGTTACTCTAATGTACAAGATCTAAATCTCCCCCTTTGGGGGGAGGAAAAAACCCTTTATTTTGGATAAAATACTAATATATTTGTGTGGAAGCTGCACTTGCTGAAAATGTTTTCTAGTACACAGATCCTATTGAATAGCAAATAGAGAGTGATTGTGGTCTCTCCTAGTTAGGGCTGTGGTTAGATTTGCTTGCTTGGTTGGTTTTGTACAAGCCTGCTGTTTTGTTTATAAAACAAATACGTGGTTATTCCCTGTTCTCACAGTGAATAAGTGGTAGAAGTAGTTCTCCTACATTGCCCAACACTTTTAGCTGGAGAAGAAACTGGAAAATCATTGTGTGATTTGCACCACTAGATTTTACATGTGGAGGTGTTCCAGAAATGTGTTGTATCGCTTCTTAACATTGTTTTTCCACTAAGCTTCATATCTCTTCCATTAGACCTTCTAGGCAGATGGGTTTTGAAGCTTCACATTTGGGAGTGCACAGCTCAGGTATCTAATGCCACGACACTGCCATTTGTCATTAATGTGAAAGAAGATCAGGATGTGGTTCTGAGTGAGCTGAGTAAACCTGGGGATGGCAGGCACAGAAAAGGCATGAAACGCAGGGGGTGTCTGTCTCTGAGCAAGGGAGAAGCTGCTCATCTGGTAGTGTGAAGAAGAGCCTGTGCAGAGCTGAATACAGATTGACCCAAGACACTAAGGTGAAGAGACAAATCCCCTTCTTGGATGAGTTCCCAGTGCAGATAAGGAAACTTGGTGTTGAGGTGAGACCTCGTCCAAGGTGGTGTGTGCAGTCCCAGTGCTCAGGAGTCGGGCAGCTGTCACTGCACTAAGTGCAGAGGAGGATTTCTGTGGCATGGGTAAAGGAAAGCGTGTGTCTGAGAGGGGCAAGAAGAGTCTGGTCAGCTAAGCCAGGAGAGCCAAAGCTGATGTGGCAGTGTCAAGGGGTTGGACTAGGTGATCTTTCGAGGTCCCTTCCAACCTTTAACATTCTGTGATTCTGTGAGTGATGGCTCTCTGTCTGTGTGTGTAGCAGAGGGGAAGTTGTAGAGAAGACAGTGCTGGGACCAGAGCAAATGCGGTCACCAGCTCTGAATACATTCAGGCTGGAAATCAGAAGATGATTTTGAGCTGGTAGAGGAATGAGACCAGCCCCTAGGAATGGTGGGAGCAAAGCCTAGATGGCTTTTGGATGAATCTCAGGAAGAAAGTCAGCTGCCATATCAGGGCCTGAACATGGTATCTCCAAGAGGAGCAGCTCATCTTTAGGAGTATTGAAAATAATGAGTATCGACTGCATTTAAGTGCAAGTATGTTGAGATAAACCCACCCTGGCATAGCTCTGTATAGAAGCCATTAGGACAAAGCTGAGTAACAGGAGCTTATAGGACACTGAGACAGCTTGGAGGCAACAAGAAAAAGAGAAATAACCTGTAATAGCCAAATTGAATTTGCAGGAATGGTAGCACAAAAAACCATTTTTGCTTCAGTGCATATCTGCGGTAGGTGTTCTGCCTCTACCAGGCTGGTACCTGGGCAGGTCTGTCCCTCTCACCCCTGGCTGTGAATTCGGTGTTGACATGGGCTGTTTCTTACTGCACTTTGTCTAATTTCAGCTCAACAATGCTGCCTTCTCAGCTGAGTGCTCACTGTATTGCCATAGGATGAATTAGTGGAGATAACCCAGGAGTTTTACTACAGTACATTTACTGAGCACATTTTGTTGTCCAGTAAACCCAGAGCCTGGCAGATAATTGCTATGAGAAAGAGATTTGACTCTTTCACTCCCTTATAAAACTGGGAAGGAGTTGATAACTTTATCTTTCACAGTTTTGGCCCAGGTGCAGTTTTGATGGTTATCTTGGCAGGTCAAAACCACAGACGTTTGTTCCAAACCAGTGGGTAATTGCTTTGTGCAAAGCCATTCATGAACTACTTTTTTCCTCCAGGAAGGTGAAGTTTGTTTATTCAATCTCATTTCAAAGCAATGCCATTTCTTACCAGAGACCATGTGCACAACTCAGTTATTTCCCAACTGCCTGTAAATTTTTGGCTTGAGTATATAATTTGGAGTATATTTTTTCCACGTTGCTTCTTAATCTGTGTAGCCTGATATTTTTCAAACCTATGGTTTCCTTTCTTCTCTCCCTTATTTTCTATTATAAAATCTTCCAGACCCTTAAGAATATCTGAGATGTAGATTTAAGCAACTTTGGCACAGCTCAAGTCTGTCTCTATTGGGTTAATAGGCAATGGGTTCTCTGGAGCACTAAGGATGGGTTGAAAAACTACAAAGAGGCTTCCTCCCACAGATTGATGCTCAGGGCAGAGGATAAGGCAGGTGAGAGGTAGGTACATTAAAATGGACAGTTAACTGATGCAGTCCTGTACAGAGGAAAGATGGTCTCAAATATGTACTACTGTATTTAGTGTCTGATTCTGTAACATCCAAGCAAAGTAAATATTACACTGGTATTGGTTAGGAGTGTGGGATTTTTTGTCAATGCCAGCTGTTTATCAGTACTGCTGCCCAACCTGCAGGTTGTCCTGGCTCCAGTGTTCACGGTTTACAAGTGGGACCATGCAAGAGGCAGGAGAGAGGCAAGGGGTGAAGGTCTGGTGTGGCTGCAGAGGTAGAGAGGGAGGGAGGGAGGGAGGGACATTAAGTGAGGCTGAGAAATGTATGATGTCAAGATGGCATTGCAAATCTTAAACGTAGCTTCTTGATTTTCCTTTTTCAGCAAAGGATGTTCTTGGGGCGCGAGTCTGGCTCTGCACTTTTGGTGGGGGAGCTGAGAGCCCTGTCCTGGACTTTCCACAGGCTTTTTTTGTCTGGATGGTGCTGGTCACAACAGGACTGTGGTCAGCCCAGCCTTCCCCTTCCCACCAGTGTGGTGGGAACCACAGCAGGGTGACTGCATCCCAAGGGAGAACCCGGCAGCCTTCAGCCGGGTCCCAGCCAGATAGAACTTTCTTCCAGCGGCAACCCTTTTGGTCTTCAGCAGGGCTTGAGATGAGGGTTATTTAAAGCCCTCGTCCTTTCTGTGGAGTATAGGAAGTAGGAAGCGCTTCCTCCCCGTAGATCTCTATCCAAAGTTTTTGTCTGCTTCCTTACAGTCCCACCCTGCTTGGAGTCACTCCAAAACCCAGCATGCTGGGGCAATGTGCCGTCCTTCAACGGAGTCATTCTCAGCTGCGACTCTCCTTTTCCAAAGTAGGTTTCAGCACCAGAATGCCAGAGCACTCTCCTGGGCTGGGCTATGGGATATATAAATGCCTGTCTGTCTGCCCTGCCCGATCACCCCTCCTTCAGTTGGAAATGTTGGTGTTGCAGAGAAGGAAATATGAGTCTCGACCTTCCTTAGAGAGCCTGATTGATGCTTGCTGCTGCATTTTAGTTGTGAAACTTAAGGGACGTCTCAAAATAAGCCTGACAAGTCATGATCTCTGCGACAGAGGGTCAAAAAGCTTAAAAAAACCCAGTAATTAATGTTAACCACAAGAATGTGAGGGCCTGAAATGCTTTTAAAATATTCTCTACTTTATTCAGAGCATGGTGGGAAATGTGGGACTGTTTCTGTTGTGCTGCGTATCTCAGGAAAGCTAAGCAGCAGGATCATACCTGTGTTTGCAAAGGGGAGAGAGAAGAACCTGAATGGGAGGCTCAGCCAGAGCAAAGCATCAGCTAAAGGTTCTACCCAGTGCCTCCATGGTCCAGATTGCCTTCAGCTGAGCACATAAAACTTCACCTTCATCTGGCAGGAACCTCTTCCCTGATGCCAGTGTGACTCCAAACATCTACATCAGTTTTTCCCCTGACCCTGAAGGTGGTACCTTTGCTGGCCTTTCCTTTTCAACATTCGTACTGCAAACAAAAAGCCGTTAGCAGGCTTCAAGGCGAGGGGAAGCAGCCTCACTGTTGCGTGCTGAAAGCTGGTGTCTGCACACCCCAGGAGAAGGCATCACTTCAGAAACTTTCAGTGAGCGCACCATCCTGCACCAGCAGAGCCCTCCTTTCAACCACTGCTGTGTCCTTTAAACACTTTTTTCCTGTTCCTCTAAAGAGGAAAAAATAAATGATAAATTATTGTGTTGATGTTACGCAAATGTTGCACTTACGGAAAGGTATTGTTGACATGGCTTCTCACACAGGATACCTTCTCCTTGTGCAGAAAAGCAGCTGAAAAT
This sequence comes from Actenoides lindsayi, assembly GCA_025331215.1. Taxonomy (NCBI): domain Eukaryota; kingdom Metazoa; phylum Chordata; class Aves; order Coraciiformes; family Alcedinidae; genus Actenoides; species Actenoides lindsayi. Next base: position 43,353 of record WTSP01011786.1, on the reverse strand, counting down.
TTCCAAGAAAATAGATAAGTCATCACTGGGGGAAGGAAATTGGGGGAAAAAAAAAAAAAAGACAGCTTGGTGGCTAGTGTGGATTTTGGTTTGTGAAAGATACAGAAGTTGGTGGAAGTGTTTGGTCTAGTAGGATTTTCTGTAGCCGTTAGAAGTGGAGCAGACTAGATAACAGGTATAGCCCTGGGTCTCTTCAGAGATGAGAGTAATAAATAAAAAGATCAAAAAGTGGCCATCCTATCATGACTGGAACCAGAAGAGCTTATCTGTCCGTGGCCTGATATGTTAAAATGTTATTGATTAGGTGCCTTTTGGTTTTTTTGCCTTTACTAAAACTAAGTTCATGAAAATAGTGCCATCTGAGAGACCATAAGGTGGTAGGCTTTCTCCCTTATCCCCTTCTCTCCCCATGAATGTCCACCTTCAACATTGCTGTTGAGAGAAGACACTCACTATCTCTTTTTCCAGTCGAGACCTTCACTGATGCAGCACCAAGGTGGTGGGACAGGATGTGCTCCATGTGTGGTCTCAGGTGGAGGTCATCTCTTCTACATCTGCTGGGGGGCTTCCTGCTTCAAAACCATCACATTTTGTTACCGTACCCAGTTAAGGAGGAAAATACACCTATTTGGCCACTACAGGCATCACTTAGATATAAAATTCATCATGATTTGATTTTGTGTTTACTGTCTTATTCAGCCTACTGACAGAGACTCAGCTTCATGCAGCCCTCACCTGCAGCGCTGGTAAAGCACATTTGGTGTGGATATTGCTGGGCATGGAGCCCTGTGGTGGAGGTTAATGGAAAAAATGATGCCTTGAGTGTGGATGGCATGATTTGCTTCCGAGATGACTGCATTTGAGCGTTGAATGCCATGCAAAAATACCAGAGGAGAGAAAGGATTTTCATAGGGCTGTTCTTGGTGCCCCTAAAAATGTCACTGTGTGTTTGGATCAGGGGTCTTCAGCTGTCTCCTCTGGTATGGACTCTTGACTGCAACAGACTGTCATATTGCTCTTCTGCATAATTTACAGTGGAAACTCTTAAAAGCAAGTCATACTGTTGAGCACTCAGGACTATTGAAAGTTGAAGCTACTTAGCACGTGGGCTGGGACTGGAGGTGCTCTATCACCCTCTGCTTGCCTTGGACTCAGCTGCTGGAAGAGTCCAGCAAGAGCAGTCCCTGATGGCTCAACAACAGGGTGTTGCCCGTTTTTGTATCTTCTCCCATTTTTAATGATGGAAACTGAAGTAAGAGAGGATATTACTTGTATCACTGAGCATTATGCATGGCCAGAGAGATGTTCTGTCTTATCACCACTGATCAAGCAAGGATGTCCTTTTTGTTTCTGCAACAGGTATAGAAAATAGCACTTTACGTTCAGGATCCACCTAATGCCAGCACCTCACTCATCCCTGTAACCATCAGACCTGGAGTTCACACCACTGAGGCACTGCCTTGGGCAAACACCTGCATGTACCCTCACATACGTTGCCCATGGAGAGCCACCAGCCAGGCATGCCATGGCATGGGCAGACCTTGCCATCCCAGGAGGACAGCAGAATGTTGCCACAGATAGGTGTCTGCATCCCTGCATAGATGTTGCTATAAATCAGTAGAAAGTGTTGGGTGTTGCATTCTCAAGGCACAAAGGCTTGTGATTGCCCTAACGTGAGCGTGAACCTTGCATCATGTTCCTTGTGTGACGCTCTTATCCAAGATGTGGGCTGGCGACATGGCTTTCCTGCATGTGATGATAGCCTCTGCAGTTCTGGAGTAATATAAATTAAAAAAAAAAAACCCCAAAATCTCTGTTAGGCTTGTACAGTCTCCTGCACCAAGACTTGAGTAATATCCTCAGCTAGCATAGAGCTTGGGCTGATTTCCTAGCAGCAGCAGATTTGGTCTTCTGCTGCCTGAACGGCTGCATCCAGCAGAACCAGGTTTCTTCCTTACAGATGGGATGCTGTTCTCATGTAGTTATTTTACAGAGTTTTTATTTCACAGGGTTTTTACACCTCTGCAAGGAAAAAAAAAAGTAGTTAAACTTTAGGTTTGCTTTTGTTTTTTTAACTCCAGTGTTCTTTTCATTCAACGAACAGAAAAATAAAGATGTGAAACAATTGGATTATTACCATTAGTGATTATCCCTGAAGGGCAAAGAGAACAGTGTTTTGAGAAGAATTTTGATTTAGTGGAGCATATTTTTACAAGGAAGTTAACACGTGGCTTTTGTGCTATTTTAAAGGGATGATCTGTGTAAAGAAAATAAAGCTCATTTAGAAAGTTAGATTAATACAATAGATGCATTTCTATTAGTTTTCAGATTTTTGGAACAAAAAATTGGGCCATAGTAGAAGTTGTTAGCAATAGATTCGTATTTGGTAGATGAAAATGTTAGTGACAATCTTTCTCTTTTGGTTGATTCTTTTTCCCCCTTAGTGTTTCAGTATATTTAATTAAGTATCAAAATATATGTCGGTTCAGTTTTTGTGAAAGATAGATAGTGTGTCGCCAAACCCACATCTTTTTGCTAAGTATACCTCTGCTAAATAATGCTTTTTTTTTAAAACAAAAAAATATTCTTTCCATTTTTTCAGAACAAGCCCAACTCTCTTTTCTTCCCTGTTTCAAATTAACTACCCTGAAATCCCCTTGATTCTTCCAGTCTCTGTTCTTAGCGCAGTACCTGCAGCTGGGGAAGGGAAAGATGTCAGATCTCTGGGTTTGGGTTTTTTTTTGTTTGTTTGTTTTTTCATCTAGGCATCATGTTAGCAGCGAGGCTGATCTGCAAAACCAGCCTCTGAGGGCTGATTATCATCTGTCACCATCTCTTTAGCAAGTGTTGTTGTCCCCAAACTCTCCATCTTCTCCATGTGTATGGCTCTGATGCTATGGGGTTTGTTCAGGTGCCATTGGCTGGCTCTTGATACTGCTATATTTTGTCTAATTCTTTTGAAATTAAATCCTGCTTCCTTTCTCCCAGGACTGTGATTATTCTGTAGAGAATTACTGTGTGATTTACCTTCATCAATTAAATAAATGCATCATATGAAACTTTTAAAACCCGATGACAAAACAGCCCAACCATGCTAATTCTGTGCTTTTAATTATATTAAAAATATAATATAAAAGTATAATGCCCTGTGCTGATTTTTGTCACTTTTTTCCCTTTTTCTAAGAGGTCGCAGTGTCCTCTGTGATTTCCCGCTTCACATCAGGCATCTTCCCCTGTCCTGCAGGCCTGCGCTCACAGAGCTTTATTTAAAATTATATATCACAATAGTATATTCAGTGTACATGACGTGGGTTTTTCCTCACGCAACCCAACCTTCTCAGAAAAAGACCTTGTGCGCTAAGACATTGTGCTGACATGTTTTCCTTGCTCTGTAACATTGTGTAAACAAACTAATTTATTTTTTTAAGCCTTGCCAACTTTGCACTGCATCTGAAGACAAAATAGGACTGGCTGCTTCTCCCTTGGTTTTGCTTAGAAAAAAGAAAAAAAAAAGAAAAAAAAAAAAGAAAAAAATAAAGAAAAGGAAGGGGCAAAGGGAGTAGATGAGGAAAATCCACTCATGATTTTCTTTTCCTGTCTGCAATCACAAGCTGCATTACTGCCCAATCTGCTCCCACCCAAATTAACCCAATTTCCTAATTTACTCAAAATATTTCTGTGCTTATCTTACTGCATTGGGAATATTTGCCCTTTACAGTAATAAGCTGTCCTCCCTGAGCTGGAGAACATTATGGAGAGCTCCCTGAGGAACTGCCATTTTTCTGATCCCAACGCAGGTCTCATTTTTTCCTCATTAGCAACAGTTTGTGAATGTTTGGGGTTGTTTTGTGGCTCTTTTGTTTCTTTGCAGTGAATGTGTAACCTTGCTCTCAATGGCAAACTCTGATTTCGCAGTGATGATGGGGGTCAGTGTCAGCAGGCACAGCAGGTACCAGCTGGTTGCGGTGCCTGCAGAGGCTGGGGAGATAGTGCCGCTATCGTCTGCAAATGCCTCTGCTCACATACTGACGATACGAATGCAGAATGACTCTCAGGTTAATGCGTTGATGCTCAGGGTCAGAGACTAATTGATTTTCCCCTGTAAATCAGGAATATAATCCCGAGTAAAGTGCCTTCAATGGACAGGAACAATCCAGAAACGTGTAAGTGAATTTCTTAGGTTTCAACCCTTGAAATTAATGTGCCAGCCTGGAAATATTCCTCTCACATAGCTCTTTGCAGGATTGGAGCCTTTGTAATTATATCTTGCTTTGTCGAGCTGGGGGTAGGTGGTTACCTATAATGGGTTTTCATCTCAGATGTGGAATTGTGTTTTCAAGACCATCCAGTTCCTGGGGATGTGTTTATGGATAAACTTACAAAGTAAGGTGGCTTGAGGTCTGTTACCAGTTCACTGCACCTTTCAGAAGGACATTCAGTGTACATACTTGAATTGATACTGAGTTTTCTGGAACTGAAAATGTGGGTGATACAGGGAGTGCTCCTATCCCCTTCACCCACTTTTTTCAGTAAGCTTCGGAAAAGGATTTAACTTGAAAATAAGTTGCAAGCAATCAATGTTACTTATTTAAATAAAAGAGTGGTTAGTCATTGAAAGTGAAAAATTCTAAAAGCCCACTTATTTTTTTAGTATGGTTTGTTCTTTTCTTGTCAGGTTTCGTTTCTGTTGCCCCCAAGGCAACAGAGGAAGGAGCTTCAGCTCCTCTTGCCTCCAGCCTTTTCACATCGCAAACCCCACAGCGCTTCTGCAGGCTTTTTTTTTTTTTACGGCATTATTGATTGAAGTTTCTCTTTTGTCTCGCTGCTTCTATTATTCAGGTTTCAAGAGCTAAAGATATTCCTTGTTGCACTTGAAACTTTACCAAAAGGTGTTACTTTTGGCCCCAAGTCTGCAGCTTGGGCAGCCGAAGCGGGTGCTGAGGTAGCTGGTATGCGAGCGTCAGCGCGGCTTTTGCCACAGGGCAGGAAGAAGTTCACAGGAGTTTACCAGGCAGGACCAGATATCTATAGCAACGTATTTGTATATCCTGTGCCTTCTCTATTGCAACGCTTGTTGCTTAGGCTACTGGTGCTAAAACATGTAACAAAATCTGCTCTTTACTCCCAGAGTTCATTCTCTGTCCCAGGCCCATGTAAATTGCACATTTCCTCTCCCAGTTTAGATCGAATCTGTTGACCAGCCCTGCTCAAAGCGTGGTCCAGAGGATGATGTTGCAATCTCATTTTGCAGCCTATTTGCTATATGATCTTTTCTTACCACTGGGCATTTGTTGCTAGCTGGGGTGCCTGAGAACCCATCTCCCCCTTGCACCTTGGCCCATGGGAGCTGGAGTCTTCTTAACTACAGCTGTGCATTGACAGGTTCATGAGCACTGGTACTACCAGACCCCAAAAGATTTTACCCTGAGGGTGTGTTCCTGAAGTGTGGCGGCACAGATCTTTAGTGACTGAGGCTCTTATTCAACCTACCTGTGGGGTTTTGTGTTGGGTTTTGTTTTGTTTTTTTTTTTTTTTTACTAGGATCAAACTTAAAAATACAGCCTCAAGGCACCACAGTTGCTGGATTGCCTCAAGGCTCTCATCTTCACCTGGCTGTAGGAAAAAGGATATTGAGGCTATTTCACAGAATGGTTGAGGCTGGCAGGGACCTTTTGAAATCATCCCATCCACCCCTCTTATTCAAGTAGACTGCCCAGGACTATGTCCAGCTGGGTTTTCAGTATCTCCAAGGATGGAGACTTACCAGTTTCTCTGGGCAACCTATACCAGTGTTTGACCACCATCATTGTAATACAGTGTTTCCAAGCAAAGCCTTTCTTAACATGATGCTCATGAGGTCTCTGTGGGCTAAATCCTTTTGTCTCTTGTTCTGCAGCCCAAGGCAGAAGGCATCAGGGCTGGATCTGATGCTTTAGGTGTTACAATAAAAAAATCTTCCACCCCTGTGGGAATGGTTCCTGCGTTTCAAACCAGCTTAAAGCAGTATTTGCTGTCTGGCTTATGTTGTTCATTTGCTTTGGACTCCTGCAGTCCAGGAGACACTTACAGCTTCAGGACCGTAACAGATTTCAGACCCACTTGTTGGTCTTTTTTGTGTGAGCACTGCAAGAAAATGGTGCAAGATTTCCCCCTGCAAAGCAGATAGCTCAGATAATATAAAGAGTATTTATTCTGTTTCCCTGTGTACTGTCTTTCTCTGCTGGAGAGCACTGCTGTCCTACAGATAGGCATTTTATCAATTTCCTTCTTTTTATTAACACTAAATCAGTAACCAAGGTGGGTTGCACAAGGAAGTGCATCTCTAAGGACTCATTCCTCCTTTTGCAGCCACAATTGATGCCCTAAGAGGATCCCATCAGGAGTTCAGTTCAAGGGGTTTTGCCTTCAGAAGGTTTGTAGTGGAAAAGCTGGGTTGGTCTTCAGCTTCCTGGGTTACGTGCTCAGAGAATGCTTCTACCCGCAGTAGCTGGTATCTGACAGAGTTCATGTAAAAGCAGGATGCACTGAGCTTTGTTGCAAGTATTTCGAATACTTTACCTCATGGATGCTGACAACCAGTCCATCTATTGGTAAAAACCCAGAACTGCTTCTTTCGCTCTTTCAGAGTTAGCTACAGTTATACAATGTAGTGCTGCACAGCATGTGTGCACCTTGGCCTCAGTAAAGGCCAAGTAAAGGCTTTTGCTATGAGATTACTGCTTATTTTTAGCGAGCCTAGAAGGACAGAGGATATAGTGAGATAGGAGTTCTCTGGTGTCTTGGTTTCCAGCCTGGCTGGATGTAGCTTATTACAGGCGGCAGCGCCACACAATTTGAACAAAAATTTTGGTGTGAAACTGGAAAAAAACCTGCATCTGCATTTTCCCCTCTTTGAGCCTTCTGCGACTGCCCATCGCTTTCATGAGCAACAATGTACTTGTGAAGTCTACTGTTCTGCGTTTATACTTCCAAGCTTTTTCTTGTCTGATCACCTCAAGAGCATTCCTGTGATTATTTTGTTACTGCCGTGATAGTGCCACATGCTCTGGGGGCTTGTGCTTGTCAGCAGGGACAGTCCTCACTGCGATATATGTGGCATCGCTTCCCTGGATTTTACCTTGGTGTGATGGGAAATGAGGGGTAGGCAGGCAGTGTTGGAGTTAGATCTCTGCTTACCTCTTGGTGCAACAGTGGGTGCCAGGATGACTCTTCTCCCTTGCCTTTACACCCACTGCAGTGAGTGATTTGGCTGGCATAGGCTCATTAAAAAACCTCCCCACAGCCCTAATCACAGGACTGACCTGAGCATCCCAGACCCACTCCCTGTGATTTCCATTAGCAGCCATCCTCCAAGTGGTCTTGTGGCTAAATCAGTTGCTGAGCCTCTGGAAAGTGATTCGATGAAAGCATTTTATAGCAATTGAATGAAATGTCAGTTGGATTCCATCAGCGGGGGTTACTGTCATGATTAATGAGATATTTAGCCATTTCATTTTGAAGGAGCTACCTGCAACACAATTCACAAAGAAGCTGGGGTTTTTTTAGATGGGTTTTAATAAATTAATGTTAATGTTGGTTATTTAATTATTTGTAAGAAATGTGTTACAACAACTGCAGGGTTACATTTGGGATGAATGCATTATGAAGCCTTTCTGAAAGTGCACATGTGAAAAAGGGTTGTGATCAGAGCATTGCACGCTAATTTTCTGTTATAAAACAATGTAAAAGAGGAGAATGAGTTGAAATGACCTGTAATTTGTTGAATGCAAAGACAACTTAAATATAAAGCATTTGAAGCTGATATTAAATGAGCATCCATCCAAAATAACAGGGTGTATCTTGCCACTAGTAGAGCAGTGAAATCTAATAAATGGAAGTTAACATCTTACCTCTGTTGTCTAGGGGCCCCTATGTTTAAGGAAACAGGAATAATAAAGGCATTACAGGCACAGGGAGAAATGACATTAAACCTTTTCAAACCTCTTTTCACTGCCATTTGGAAGTTTTACCATGTGTTCCCCAACCCTGCCCATGATTAAAGCAGAGTTTATTTCTGCTGAAAATCCAGCTCCTGCATTAAGCGGGCACTGCTGTTCCTCCTTCCCATCTCCCAGGGAAGTCTGAGGCAGCTGCCAGCAAGGCAGGGAAGGCAGGGACTGCTTTTGGACCATGCATCATGAAGCCAAGAGGTTTCACTGAAGGACGGGACCCAAAGGCACCTCCTCACCCAAGGACAGAAACATAGTGTTACAATTTCTGCTCTTAAAAAATGGACCACAGTCAATCCATTACTTGCTCCAAGCCACTGTTCTCTGCAAAATGACTGCAGCAGAGCAGAATGTGTTTTCTGCCCTCAGTACTGCAAAGATGAATATCTGAAGCAAGGGAGATTCAAAGATGGAAAGGCAGCAGGAGCATCTGGGAGTTAGTGGTTTAACTGGAGGGCAGCCCAGTGCGCTCCTAGGGATGATGCTGGCAGGGACCAGGAGCTGTAGCATCCCTGCATGTTAGTAGCAAGCAGAGGTATGTAAAGGGCCCAGAGAACACTCTGCAATATAACGAACAGGAAAGGAAAAGGAAAAAAAAAAGCTTTGGAGCTGAAATATTGGCAGTTTTTCTAGAAAACAGAAGTGCTAATGATAACACAGTTTTCTGTTAAGCCCAATGCATTGAACTAATGAGCAGCTGGCTGGTTTTTGTCTCTGAGCATTAAGCCACAAGGCTGGATGTGGATTTTTTGCATTGCTGAGGCAACACAGAGACCAAGTGGAATACAAATAAAATGAGCTTAAATTCAGCTGTTGAAAATCTCTCTGCTGTAGAGCAACTTATTTTTTGCTGACCTTTAACTTTTTTTTTTTTTAAGGTTCTTATGCATGCCTGGGATTTTTACTCTCTGGGAAGTGCTAAGCCCTTGTTGTATTTTTTCTGGTCTCTGCACGCTTTGTTGCTCAGCTCTTGCAGTTTCCGAGTAGCTGTTTGGTGTTGGTCTGTTGCTGACCTGCATCCTGCACTGGCTGTGAGTGAGCCTAACAGGGATGTAACAGGCTGTGCAGAGAAATGTCATTGATGCCAAACTGGTCACAGAGCTTTGGGTGTGACTTTGAGCAAAGCTTGTGAATAAACCTCTCGAGTCTGGGGAAGGAGATGCAGCTCAACCTCTTGCTTGGCAGCTCAGTTTGGTATTGCTAGGAAGCCATGAAAGCCTGAAAGGGATAAAAGTGAATAATATATTGTGGTATCTTTTTTTTTTTTTTTTTTTTCCCGTTGTTTCCTAAGTGCAAATTGACCTTCTTTCATTTTATTGAAGGAGCTTTCCTGTTGCTGGGCAGTCTCACCTGCACCATCACTCACACATCATGGGACAAAGGAAGGGACAAACACAGCCCCCTACTGAAATCCTGATAAAATCCTGAGGTTGAAATGCCCTTTTGCCCACATTGGGGAATATTAAATTTACTGAATAAGCTTACATAAAAGCATAAACCCTAGTAAATCTGGAAGGAGTTGCTTTGCCAAAACACTTTGCTTTACAAAGCCCTTTTCTCTGCTTGTCTGATGAGGCGCAGAGGGTTGCAATCTATTGGAAAGGATGAAGTCCCTTGTGCCAGTGCTGCTGTCACGGGAGGAGGAAGGAGATGCTCCATAAGCCAAGGGGTTTCTAAGAGCATCTGGACGATCTGAACACGGCTGTCACAGAGCTGCCTGCCCTTCCTGCACTCCACTTTGTCCCTGCTTACTTTCACTTTTGAATAGATGGATTTTGCTTCTCATTGCCACTGCTGTCCCTTCCTGCCTGGTCATCGCAGCAGATCAGCCTGTTGGGGTGGGTCAAGAGTTGGTGTCCAGGCCTGGGCATCACAAGCCACATACGATAGAGGAGTCAGATTGTAGCAGAGAAATAAAATAATGAAGTTTATTATTTCCCAGATAGTAAGAATTAATAATAAGGGTTAATATTTCCCAAGTAGTCACTCCCAAACTGCCTTCCCTTTTCCATCTATGGCATACTAGTAGCTGAGAGAGCCCAGAGGAGAAGAAAAAAGGCCAGATGAAACGAGATATTTTCCTAGTGATAGCATCCCTTCTCTCCTCTTTCCCCCTTGCCCTGGGTAGGATCTGCATTTCCCACAGGCCTCTGCCTGCCCCTGACCCCTCTCCACCATGTGGGGCCAGAGCTCAGGCACATGCTCTCTTGCTTTGCAGCCTCTGAACCCGAATCCAGAAGAGGATGGGGAAGCAGAACAGCAAGCTGCGCCCCGAGGTGCTCCAGGACCTGCGTGAGAACACTGAGTTCACAGACCACGAGCTGCAGGAGTGGTACAAGGGCTTCCTAAAAGATTGCCCGACGGGCCATTTGACTGTGGAAGAGTTCAAAAAAATATATGCGAATTTTTTCCCCTATGGCGACGCGTCGAAGTTTGCGGAGCACGTCTTCCGCACCTTCGACACCAACGGCGACGGGACGATTGACTTTAGGGAATTCATCATCGCCTTGAGTGTCACCTCTCGGGGCAAGCTGGAACAGAAGCTGAAGTGGGCATTTAGTATGTACGACCTGGATGGCAACGGGTACATCAGCCGCGGGGAAATGCTAGAAATAGTGCAGGTGAGGTGCTGGCCCTATTTTATATTTTATATTCTGTATTATTTTATATTTTATTTGTGGTGTTGTACCATCTTCACCCTGAGACAGCTGGAGATGAGGGATATGCTGAGTTGGGTCATTCCTGCCCCAGGGAAGCTCCTGAACCTGTGGTCCCCTAAAGAACAGTGGGGACCATGGTGGGACCTACAAGATGCAAATGAGGAAAGAGCCCGAGAGGAGAACAGGGCACTGTGCAGCTGGCCTGCAGCCAAAATCATGCAGCTCTCCCTGGAGATTTCTTAATGGGGTGTCAAGGGGTTAAAAACCCCTAAATGCAAATTTTACTGACCTGATTAATCTTAAAATGAATACTCTGAAACTTCAAATCTGAGTCACTGTGAGCTCCAGATGAAAGGCTCTGCATGTCTTCATCCCGTGTAGGCTGGGGACACAGAGCCCTTGGGCTGTGCCAAGGGGGCCATGCAGGGCCGAGTCCCCTGTGTCCCTGCCTCATGTGCTGGCCAGGGCTCAGCCTCAGCAACGAGCTGCTTGCGATCTGCTCTGCCACTGAAACATGTCTCCAGTGCACTGCAAGGGGCACTGGGAAGCACATAATGCATCCAGCCAGTGCACTGGTGGTTGGTCTTCACGGATGAGTGAGGATAATTTAGGAGGAGGACTAGGACTGCAGCCGTCCTAAAGAGGTTTCATCTTTATTCACATTCTCCTAAATTTGAAAATGCATTTCCTTACCCATCCACAAGAAAAAGCAACCTCTCTTCCTATATAATCATATTCACCTGTAATCCATGCTACACCCCACATGTGCACATAACTGTGTGTGTCCTGAGTCAGCCAAAAAGACGATGGCTTAGCCCAGTTGCAGGAAAGAGAATGACACACCATTGGCTCCTGTATTTTAGCTCAGTCCTGCTCGTACATTAATCTAGGCCCTGAGTTTCAGTTAAACTGGCACAGTGATGCAGGAACTAATTTTGAAGCACAAATGAGTACAGGAAAGAAAAATAAAAAAGCTGCAGTCAGAAATTCCTATTTGTTTTGGTTTATAAAGTCCTGCAGCTGCCTGACAGGGTCAGCTGCCTTTTTTTTTTTATTGCTACAGGCTTAAATTCTTTTTCTTGTGCTGATGCTTTATCATTTGGGTCATGTTTTTCCTATTATCTTTTTTTGTTGTTGTTATTGTTTTAATGCTCAGGCAATCTACAAAATGGTTTCATCAGTAATGAAAATGCCAGAAGATGAATCCACTCCCGAGAAGCGAACAGACAAGATCTTCAGACAGATGGACACAAACAATGATGGTAGGATCTCCACTGGCACCCCTTCATAGGCTCTAGAACTAGGTTTTCTAGCAGATGATGGTATTTGAGGATGAGGGGATAGCGGGCAGAATGGTCCTCACTGTTGCCACTGGTCTCTGCCTGGTCTCAGTGAGCATCTCCAGTCTATAACAAATAGGGTGAATAAGTGGGCAGTGGGTGAGAGACTTTTTCTGATGCAGGGCTAGGAAGGAAGCAGTCCTTCCCCAACATTTCATGGCTGAATCCTCTTCTGCAAAGGCACCTCTGAAGCTCCCCAGAGTCCAGTATCTTTGCGTTATTTCCTCTGGGTGTAGCACAAACAAGGCACAAGGGTTTATTCCTGTTGCCCTCAATAGGGTCTCACTCCTGGGCTGGGTACCTGAAAGCAAAAAGTCCTCTGGGTCCATAAGACTGTTTATGGCATGTGTACGTATACACACGGTCACACGGAGTCCTGCAGTGTATCCTCTGTTGCAGTGTGCACATCAGGGGGATGTAACAGCTCCTGAGCCAATTAGGGAGTCACTTAATAAATTATCTGACAGTGTATCCTTCATGACCCCTCCACCTGAGCTAGCTCATTTCCTTAGCCTTGAAAAATGCAGGCAAAACAGCTATTTCCTTTGCCCATCAGCCTGCTGATCTGTTTCCTCTCGTCCCATTCGATGTGGAGCTTTCCCTGGGAATTACCCCAGCAGCAGCCAAGGTGGCAGCTGCCCACGTGGATATCAGGAGCTGTATCCTACTGACGTGTTCAGCTTGAGCAGATTTCGTTCTAGCGCTGAGATACGGAGACCTGGAAAATTGTGGTCTTACATATAAAAAGTTTTTTATTTAAGAAAATTTTATGACTGCGTTTTAGCACTGAAGTCCTCAAGTATTTTACCTTTGATTTAATAAAAACTAGCACTTAATCCTCTGGCTTCACATGTGGAAGGCCCTAAAATAACACTATTAAAGTATTTTTGCTCTGCGCAAAGTAGCGGTGCATACAGATGTGCGACAGAGTAGTGGTCACAAAACCTGCTATATACATCCTCCATCTGTTGTGCTTTGTTGCTGAAATAAAGTCATCCTGTTCCCAGTAAAATACCAGCCCTGAAAGCCATGCAGTGCCAAGCAATGAAGTCTGTGCCTGGGGAAGCACATGTGCTCTCGGTGGATGGAGATGTTTCTTCTTCCCCACCTGACTGCTGGGCACTGCAGACAGATTTTGATTTGTGCTTTGCTCTGAAGTGTTGCAAGGAAAGGGGAAAACTAATAAATGCCCTGATAGTTACAAGTACTCTTTTTCAGGCTGATAAAAACTTAAGACACTTGGTTTGGGAACATCAGCTTAAGAGACAGAAGTTAGGACAGAAGAGTGCTGTGGGGTTGTGAGTTTCTGTAATTTCTACAAGAGGAAGGTTTGCTCATTCCTCCCTGTTCGACCTGGTTTGCATGCTGGCCACCAAGCTCAGTCCTCTTCCCATCCCCGTGGCAGTCTGGGAGCATCCTGAGGCTGGTGAAAAGCAGCAAGATGAGCTTGTGCCCTTCAGGGGCACATGGCCAAAAGTGGAATGAGGCAGCTGCCAAGTGTAAGGTGTTTGTGTGTGGGTCCTGCCTGTCTTGAGGAGAGCATTTTGGGTTGGTTAAGGATGGCCCTGGGGTGTTGTGTGAGGGTAGGGGCAGGTTGTGCTGGAAGCACAAGGCAGATAGGAGATCACTGGACAGTGTCAGAAATGCAGCAAAGGCTCATCTCCTCCAGTTCATGGGAAAAACGGTTTGATTTCTGATTAATACTGCTATGGCTTATTTCTGTCATGGTTCAGAGTGCTGGAGCAGGAGACTATTGGTATTAGCAGGCAAGGCAGAGGCCATGCACAAGCTCCCAATGACATTTGTGCAGGGGACTGGTCCTGAGCTTGGGAAAAACCTGCCAGGAGCTAAGTCGCCCCAGGATGAGGTCTGGGAGACCAGATGGGGTCTTTCCTGCTTGCCTTACTGTGCCATGCTGTGCCATGGGATTCTTGGAGCCCAGGGGTGCCAAGGCTGGTGGTTGTCCTCGTGGTTGCTCCTCCCAAGCAAGTCCTTTTCAGACCTGCAGACTGTTACAGGGTCTGTCCAAGTCAGTGCCTCCAGCCTAAACCAAAGGTCTATAAGACAGAAACGCTCTGAAGCGCCATGTGGCAATCGGTGCCTCCATCAAGCTTGGCTTTTCTTGCTGCCCTGTGAACCGAGTCCTGTTCCTGTACACCCTGCAGGACACAGCAAGTGGCTTGTAGAAACATAGTCAGAGAATGCTCTGGGTGGGAAGGGACTTTTCAAGGTTGACTAGCCCAACCCCCTGCAATGAGCAGGGATATCTTCAGCTACATCAGGTTGCTTAGAGCCCCATCCAGCCTGACCTTGTAGGTGTTGGAGAAGCCATCAGTGCTTATCCCAAAATGTCACAATAAACAAGAAGACAAAGTGGGAGATTTGGGATATTTAGGTATAAAATGTCGCAGTAACATAAGCATCAGTTCCAAAGCATACGTGTGTTCAGGTACCGTATCTCATGTTCACGTGTCATGTAATTTGTATAGGCCAGTTCTGGGCAAAAAGCTACCAAATGATATTACAACAGTTATTTTTGTATTTGGAATTGTCTTTTTAAAGAAAAAAATAGCAATTATTATGCTAGATTGTTTTTCAGAAGGAAAATGCATCTGGGCTTAAGGGCTTGAGTAGGATTTGGCTGCTGTGCATTGCACTAAATTCCTCTCAACGCCTTTGCGATAGATTAAATATCTGTATGTCGCTGCAGCGTAGAGGGTTTTTTTTTTAAGCTGCGGCGATGGTGGTGGCAGCAACAACTGACTTTTTACAAATAATCTCCAGTTTGGTTTTTCTCCCTTTCAGGTAAGCTGTCGCTGGAAGAGTTCATCAAAGGTGCCAAGAGCGATCCCTCCATCGTGCGGTTGTTACAGTGCGACCCCAGCAGCGCGAGTCAGTTCTGATGAAAGCGGACAGTGTGCGCGGAGAATCTCGGCTCGTGTCCTTCAAAGCTTTGCTCGCAAACGGATGCCTTCTCTACCATCCCTCCACACTTTGCGGATAAGATCCCATTGCCAGATTGTGCGTGTGTGTGCGTGTCCGAGCGAACCAGCCCTCGCTCCCCTCACTAACACCGGTGCAGCTCTCCTTCGGCAGCTCCGTTTCTGCTTCCCTGTAATGTTAACAATTCACTCTCCACATTCTAAACGTTAATCGAAAGGTATGTTTACATGCAGCTACAAAAAGAGTTCAAATCGCTGGTGAGATACCACTTCGCTTAGTCCGTAAGAAAGGTGATGTTCCAGTAGTTCCCAAGAAGATGCTAGGTAGGACCGTTACCAACATTGCAGATGGTAGATAATTTATTTTGCTTCAGAAATTACTATGAAAAAAAAAAAAAAAAAAGTGGACTGAATGGAGTAGAAAGTTGGGGAAAAAAAAAAAAAAAGGAAAAAAGAAAAAGAAAAAAAAAAGCAGCTTTCCTGGGCATGGTTCCAATTTTCTTTTTGAGGAAAATTGCTTGCACTTATCTAATGGTCTTTACTTTCTTTTAATATATATATAAATTATATATATATGGTGAAGTAAAATTTTAAATATTTAGGTCATCTATTTAAGGCATAAAATAGAATTCGAGCTTTGTTTCTTCTAGTCGTCTGTGATTTATTCAAATCTTGGAGATTGTTTTTTTTTGTGATATTTATGCATTAGCAAATCGCTGTTCCAGAGGAAATGCATGACTAGCAGTTTGTGGATATTTCACTTTGTTTAATTCCTGAATGCAAATATTTGTTCATTTTTACTGTCAATCGTTCCAACATTACTGTATTAACAAAAGACCTGAAAGGAGTTCGTCCTCATTTTGTATTTCTCAGTGGAGTCCTACTTTCTGGTGGTTGCTGCGTTAAATGGCTTTTGAGTGCCCCAAGGTGACGTGACTCGCACTGCTGTTCCTGACTTGGCTACACCTCCTCCCTCTTGCTGTCGATATGTTAATAGTCTTGTGCATTCCAGTGTTATTTAATATCTGCCTAATGCCAAGAAATATTAATTGAAATAAAAGACTACTTTTCTTGTCACTGCCTGTCTTGGTCTAACCCATGCGACAAGTTCCTAGCATCGCGTATTTGGGGGAAGGACGAGGCTGGCTCCCTGCCCAGTGTCTGAGACACGTTGCCTCGTAAGTACAGAGGGCTTCTGGGGACCCCACAGTTGTGTCTGGCTTAATGCAGCGATGGTGGTGCCTGTGAGATCCTGCTCTATCACATCTGGGTCCTGGGTGAAGGCAGTTCCTTGGTGAAGACCACAGGAAGATGACAGCTCAATTTCTGCTGGATGTGGAGCAGCTGAAGGCAATGAAGGAAAAGCTGCGGGCCCTGCTGCCCAGGCTGTTGTGACCATGAATTTACAAAATAAAAGTATCTTGGCCCTGTCAGGTATCAGGTACATGCTGTTGGAATAACGTTTGACATTGGCAGCATGGAAAGCAGTTTTCCTGCAGTTCATCAGGTCTGCAGGTAGCTGCTTAAGCCTGTCCTCTCTGCAAAGTAAAGTATCGACAAGTGATTTGGCCTGAGGATAATGTTAAGAATGTAATTAAGGGATTTCTGCTGTGTAGAATGTCCTAGTAGTGGTTAGATGTTAATACTTTAATATTAAAATAAGAGAGAGACACAATTGCAATATGCAAATTGAAATGCGATGTTAGGTCAAGCATGGTCTACAATACAGACTCGTGTCAGCACTGCCAAGCAGAAAAGTGTATTCATTTTTTTTTTTTCCTAAAAATTCACATTTGAGCTATTAACCCAACAGTCCTTTCAACTGCAGTACTCTGCTGATGAGTTCAACCCTGAAAGGGCGGTTAATCAGAAGCCTGCCTGCTTTCCCTGGGTGAGCCCAGCAAAGAAAGCGAACTACTGGAAAAAAAATTAAAAAATAAATTCCAGGGTTGCTTATAGCTCATCTCCAGCCTATTTGTGTTTGTGCTGGCTAGCTGCCAGAAGATGCTGTGGTGTTAAAGATGCTGCAGATGTTCTTACACCATTGGCTCTTCTTGCAGAGGCTGGGTAGTGATTGTCCAGATTCGGAAGGTTTAGACACGAATTGGCCACCATGGGCTTTGTCATCTCTCTGCACTTGGGAGAACATGGAGAAACATCTCTGATCTCGTCACGGGTTGGTGGCTCTGAGAGACCACAGCATTTGAATATCATTTGTGCAATCTTAGAATGAGTCAGGCGTATTTTTAGTAAAGCATTGCACAATATCCTTTTCTAAGGTACCAAGGGTGTAAAAACTGTTTTGCCGTAGCATTCATAAATGCAGCAGGTTTTTTTCTGTCATCATTCATCTGCTCTTGTAAGTGTAACTTTTGTTGCCTTTTTTACCTTTTTCCCACATTTTGCCTTTTCTGGTTTCCACTTCTGTCTGTAGCAAATAGCAAGTTTAAGTAGCTGTTTAGCAAAGCCCAAACTCTTCTCATCTGAAAAAAAAAAAAAAAAAAATCTTCTTAAAAAAGCTCATTTTGACCTCGTTTTTACAGAAACAAACAATTTTAGTGATCAAAAAATTCCCCTTTCTTTGAGTTTATAATTTTTGCTTTGAAATATGCAGAGGTATCCACACTGGAGTTTGCTGCTTGCTGCAGGCTGACAAGCCACTGAGCAGCCCTCTGCAGATGCTACTGGGGCTATGAAGCAGAAGCTTCACCCAGCCCAATTTCTTCTGCCTTTTTCTTTGCCTCTTTAAACTTTGCAGTCCCAGGTTTGAGGTTTTTTTAGGTTGTCCCTGACTACTTTCCCAGCTTTTAAGGAGCTGCTTCTTTTCAGGGGAGGGTGGGTCAGCTCGATTTCAGATGGGCTGGCACAGGGTATGCAAGCAAGGCGCTCCTAGCTCACCTTTTGGAAAGCAAGCAAGGAAGGTGCCCAGCAAAGGCGTCGTGCACAACATCCCAGGAGAACCAGGGAGATGCTCTGAAGTTTAGCCAAGGCTGAGCTTTTTCAGAGGTGGCTTCTGATACAAGAAACCTTTCAATTACAGGCCAGCTAAGTACTGGAAAGAGCTTTTCTTGCTGCTGCCAAGCAACTCTCTTAAGAAAATCAGACCTCCTTTGGAGGTTGAAGTTCTGTATCTGCAGTCACTGGGTAACTTTGAACATCTTGGCTGTGCTTTGAAGTGCTCCTCTGAGGACGCATCTGCTTCACTGGCTGGTAATGAGGACTAGGAGGAGAGAGCAATTTCCAGGCTCGTCCTCCAGGATGTGTCATTTGAGAGTTGATCTAGGCAGAGTTCAAAACCAATGGAGAAATCAATGAAAAGCTTGCAGAGCTTTACTGCTCATCAGGCTCTGAGGGTGTCTTTCAGGGAGGGACTGGTGTGTAGGGAGGTTAATCACTTGTGAAATTATATCCAAGGGATTAATAGAAAACTTCAATTTGTTAAGTGTCTTTGGTGTTTTGGCGAATTGTATGTTTAATCAAAAATGGAGTCTAACTTGGAGAAAGTGGAGTTTAGTACAAAAAAATCTCCCATCAGCGGATCCATTTTTGCCTTGCTTTAATAAGCTATGTAATTACTCTCTTGCAACAGAGATATCTAGCACTCTGAAAGCTCTGGGTAATTACTACATAAATTCAAGCTTTTTTGTATGAATTGCAGGTCCTATTAAGCTAATTCAGAATTATGTCATTGCCTCTCAAATTAACTTAGTGCCTGTCTGGTTGCAGCTTAACTCCAGCCTGGGTGGCAGAGGTGCTTGGATTCAGTCTTGTGTTTCTCCGTCACCAGGTTTGCATTGGCCCTTTGTTTTTAAATAAGGCTCTTTTCAACATATTTTTATCATTAGCCTTTGAGTAATAAACTCCTGCAAAGAACAACGTGAGCATTTCTGCAGCCGCTGGGCAGATGGTCTCCATGGATAGTCTCTGATCCATTACTCAGGGCACCCTCTATTCCTATTTAAAGGGTAAGAACAGCCATCGACTTTAGTAGCCCGGTGGGAAGACTGGCATTTTGAGATCCCTGGGCTGCGTGATGGCAGATATATTGCTGATGAACCCAATTAATTGCTGTTACCTCTTCTGGGAGGAGAGATGCTTCATTGAAAAGCAGGGAAAGGCGGGGAGGAGGAGAGCAGAGCATCTCTCTGTATAGAAGCTTTGGAGATGTGCCTGCGGCACTGGGAGCAGTGTGCCTGCAAGCAGACCTTACCTATTGCCCACCTGTATCAAGTGTGGTGATTTCAACCTGAACATGCTTCTGAACACTGCTCATGGTCACTGTGATTAAATGGCAGCCAGTGCATCACCGGAGGGTTGGGTTAATACCAGGATGATGATCATGTCACACAAATCAGAAACCACTGGCCAGAAGAAGGAGGTAAGGAGCTGTCACGATGGCTACCTGGTGTCTTCAGAGACACAGGAATAAGCCCATGGCCAGTAGTTGGGCAGATTATTTTAAAAGGCTAACAGCAGACTGGCTCTTCCTGATGGAGGAATAATTTATCCCAAACAAAACGTTTACTATTTGGGCTGTTACTAGAGGCAATCATCTCTCACCTGAAGGTGAGAAGCAAGGTCCCCTCCTTGCTCCTCTCTATGCACACTCCCACATCTTGGTGTTTGGTGCTGCAGGGGACACTCAGGGTCATCTTTAGCTCCCCCAAAACCCTTCCTGCCTGTAGGGCTACAGCTCTGAGCACATCTTTGGTATCTTCTCTGCCTGGTGTCTGGCACTGGGAGCTGCATCACTAAACCTCTGAGCACTGCCAGCTTGCAGTTGTGCTCCAGGGTCTCCCACCCCCAGCATTTTTTTATCTTTCCTGCACTTGTTTTGCTTGGGACCTTGGCAGTATCCTTTGCCCTAAGTGCATCTGACATGGATGAGTATGGAACTTGGTGCAGAAGGCAGGTAACACTCTAAATCCCAGCTAGTCACAGATATGTTATAGCATCTATTATAGCTTACATACCAGATGAAGTTTGCCTCTGCATTCCTGCTCCTCTCATGCAGGCCATTCTGCAGGGAATGAGGTGTGGGCGCAGGAACCTCTTTCTCCCCTGTAATGCTGGCTCTGCCTGCTCTTCCCTGGCAGTGGGGTTGGGGTTGCACTGCAGAAGAGTCCAGGAGTGGAGAGCCAGGTCCTACTTAGGGGTTCCATCAAAGTCACCCACAGCAAAAAATTCCATCATCTTTCCCAGGACAGAGGAGTCTTTCCAGTCACTATTTGCATTTTGCTCTTTAGTTTGAAAATAAAAAAAGTAATATCCCAAAAGCCCGATGTGGGTACAGATTCAAACAGGTTTGAATCCAGGCTTTGTCCAGTGAAGTCTGAAGTAGAGAAAGTTCAGTGGAGACCTTATCGCTCTCTGCCATGACCCAAAAGGAGCTTGTAGCGAGGTAGGGGTCAGTCCCTTCTCCCACATAACAAGTGATAGGATGAGGGTAAACAACCTCAGATTGTGCCAGAGAAGGTTTAGACTGGATATTAGGAAAAGTTTTTCATTGAAAGGGTTGTCAAATACTGGAACAGGCTGTCCAGGGAAGTGGTGGAGTGAGCATCCCTGGAAGTATTTAGAGGATGCATAGACATGACACTTAGTGACATGATTTAGTGGTGGACTTTGCAGTGTTAGGTTAATAATTTGACTGGATCTTAAGGGTCTTTTCCAGCCTAAATAATTGCATGATTCTGAGTCTGAAGTCCTGGCTGTGTGGCCTTGCGCAGTTTTGCTCCAGCCTGTCCTCACTGGCAAGAACAGCCATGTATTTCTTCTAGATACTAAAGCACCTCTAATGCATTCCTTGACTTGTTTATACAGGAGGAAGACACAAACTGCGATATCTAGCTGATGTCTCCAGTGTGGGTGCATGCAAGAAGAAACACCCCCTTCTTCCCGCGTGGGGTTCGGGTTGTAGCCAATACTGCACTCAGCATGCCTCAGTGGTCGAGAACTCCAAAGGAGGTATCTGGCAGGCAGCCTCCCCAGGGTTTGCTTCTTCTCACCTCTGCAAGACCCTACATTGCTTTTGAGAACTTCTCTACTGCATCTTCTCCGTGGCAGTGGCTGCAGCGATAGCCCACGCTCACTGCACTGGGGCTGTGGGAGCTGGTGGGGGGTCTGCGCAGCAGGGCTGGGGCACTCCTTCCTCACCCAGGTCTTAAACCAAGTATGTCAGGAAGACTGGGCAAGAATCCAGTAAGAGAAATCAAGAGGTTATCTGGAAAAATGTTGAGATGCTCAGACTTGGAGGAGACTGTCAGCTAACCCATACAATTAGGATATTAACCCACTGATTATGGAGAAACACGGAACCAGTACAGATAATCCTATGCCTGAAGCTTGGGCTGTTTCTCCAGGGGGAAGTTGCCCATCCTTTTGAGTGTTTTTAAAAGGCTTTTGGGAGCAGCCAGGGGGAAGGCCATGTGCTGAGCATCACAGCATGGAGCTGGAGAGCACCGTCCTCTCGGGAACTCCAGGAGCCCCTGCTTGCTGCAGCTGGCATGAGCAGCAGGCTGCCTGTCTCCAGGCCCCCCAGGGATGCCATGTAGGACCACCACTCACCAGTTTTATTGCAAAGTTGAAATATTAAAACAATGGTGGAAGAGGGGACCCTTCCTCCTCCTGCGAGACCCAGCTGGTATGAGCAAATGCCCTGCTCCTGGAGCTGCAGCCGTGACTGAACCTCTCAGCAGAGAGCCAGGTTGCTTCTGGATCCATATGGATTTCCTCTTCATGCTTTTTTCAGTACTTTCCTGGACTCTGTTCAGGACAAATCATTGATTCCACTGCTGAGCGGATGCCGTGGGCAGCAGGCACAATGCTGACAGCTGGTTCCTCGGGGGATGGTGAGCACAACGACTATGCCTTAATATGCCATTAATAACCAGGAACAAAACACAAACACTGCACACACTTTCCTTGGAGAAAATAAAATAAACTCAGCTAATTTAGATGTTAGTGTTGCACAGCCATGGTTATTCCTGTGCTGCTTTCCTTCTGAATTATTAATACTTACGAGACTTGTGACAAGCAGGTTTGATGCCCCCTGAAGGACACAGGTAGCAGTGCTACAGGAACACAGTGACACCCAAGAACAAGGCTGCACGCATGCTGGGCACAGCGGCGATGCTCTAGACATGGGTTGCAAGTGCCAGAGTTCACCCCACACTATGCCATCATCTGCCACCGGTAATGACCCAGTGAACTGCTGCTGCCAGGCACCCTGGCCATGCTGAGGAAATGTGGTCTTGGAGGAAACTGGCTTTGGTAGCCCCCTCCATGCCCCACCTGGGGAGCCGTATGTGCTAAAGATAACCTTAGATAAGAACGTTTTTAAGCAGGAGTGGCTTAAGCCAGCTTAAAATCAGCTGTTGAACCCTTCTGAGCTACTTGGGAGGCAATTTCACAGCCATTTCTGAGCTGCCAGTGCCCTGCCACCAGTCCTTCTGGTCCCTGTGGGGCTCAGTGATGGCTGCATGGAATAGCAAGGCTCACCGAGCAGGGCCCCACGGGGCTCCAGCTCTCCCACAAGGATCCCAAAGTCATTTGGGACTGAGGCATGATGGGCTACACTGGTGAATCTTGCAGGACTGCTCAGTTGATCCAGCTCATCAACTTCAAGTCTGCCCAGCCCTTTGATAACTGCCAGTGCTGCTGCTGGAAATCAGATTATTAAAAAAAAAGGGAAGAAAGGATTTTTTTCTTGGCTGCGATGCTGTCCCATGATGCCTGTGAAAGGAGGTGCTTGCCACCCTGCCTGTACCTCCATGTGGCCCCTCCTTCACCCTCTGCATGGAACTCGGGTGATGCTCTCCAGGCAGCAGAGGCTAGGGCCACCTCAGTTGCTATGGCAACATGCAAAAAGGAGCGAGGAGTTGTTTTGGGGTTTCTTTTTCTCTCAAAGCAAAGCAACTTTATTGAAGAAAAAACCCACTTTCTGTTATGGATGACTCCACAGCCCTCCATGTTCACCTTCTGTGCTCAGGCACTCGCTCTGGGCAGGATGCTTGAATTGGCAAGAGAGTCCCTGCTGAGCAAAATCTGTGAGGCCATACATGGGATGGTCCACTGAGGTGGCAATGGAGTGGACCGAAGCCCTCTACTTCTCTTTCTCTGCTCCATTGTAGCATTCATCTGGCAAAGTGACTCTTGAAGCAATGGTGCTTTACACTCCCCTGTGTTTTAGGGTTTTTTGACACCATCCAGAACACAGAGAAAAGGATGAAGTGGCCTGTGGAGGACAGTTATAATGAATTTCCATATTCTGGTAGCTGATTTTCAAAGCTGACGTTAGACCATTCCTCTGCCAGCCGGTGAGATTTGTGCTGCTCTTTGCATTGCCACCATCATTTTCTAGTTGTAGTTTCTTCTGTGCCAGCCACCTTTGCACGCTGCTTCCACCCAGCTACGGGTGCCAGTGCTTTTATTTGGCTGATGTTTTTAAACTTCCTTTTCATGCTTGAGCCAGCACCAATTGATGGTAATTCCCCCCTCAGCCCACATATGCATGGTTTGGGTGTACCACGAACCTCAGCAAGCCTCCTTGCAGGTGGACATGCCTGCAGACAGGAGGCAATGGTGATGAACATCCCCTGCTCGCGTGTTCCCTGCTGACTGTGTGGCAAGTTTGGACATACCCAATCATCAGCAGTTGGCATTTTGAGTGGCATGAACTGCCACATCTCCTGGAAATCATGTCTTGTTGGCTGTGGCCAGGCACATCAGTGGGAGCCAGGGGTGGCTGCAGTGCCACACACACGGATGTACTGCTGAGTCTTATCACCCTGTGTCTGTCTGTCTGTCTTGTGTGTGTGTCTGTGTGTCCGTGTCTGTCTCTGTGTTTCTGTGTGTGTCTATGTGTCTGTATCTGTATCTGTATCTGTGTGTCTGTCTGTGTCTATGTGTCTGTGTCTCTTTGTGTGTGTCTGCGTGTCTGTGCATGTGTCTCTGTGTGTGTGTGTGTGTGTGTGCGCGTGCTTCTGTCTGTGTGTCTGTGTGCACACGCTCATACGTTGGCAGCTGTAGTAATCATTTCTTTTCAGATTGCCACCATGCAGGTCCAGCACAGTGCCCGCAGGCTGTCTCTGGCAGTGAGGACCCTGCTTGCAAGCATGAGCATTTGTGATGGCGAGGTGTGTGAGGATGGGGCAGGAGAATATCCCATCCTGGACAAAGCTGCCAAGGCATGGACATACAGGGTGCCAGGCAGTGACTGGTAATGCTAGATGGTCTCTCTTTACCCTGGGTCTTCCCATAAACTAACTTTGGCCAGAACCTTTTGCACAAGCACAAAATTCAGCAGTGGCAGCAGCATTTAGAATCAAGTGGGCACAAGGGAGAGGATGGGACTGGCAGTGGGGGGCCAAGCCTGAGCTGGAGCCTGTGGACATGATGGCAGATCACCCACGTAGGATTTAGACCCACTAATCAAAGGGACTTTCTTGAAACCACCACCAGCAGAATGAGGAGCACAGGCAGCATGGTTCCTTGCTGCATCCTTTATACTACTTAGAAGCACTTTCCTAAGGATAAAGCTAAATGCCCTAGCCCCTTAAATGAGCAATTCCCACCTCTGTCATGGAATGCAAGTTGCTTCACTTCCATCAGTTGCACAACTCTTGTCTTATGGGCTTGTTCCAAAGCAAGACTGCTAGTTGATTCCCTCCTCAGTAATGCAATTTAAATCACCCTTCGACAACTAGTCATTTCCACACCTTATGTCAATAAGGACAATTTAGCACCTTAAGTGAGAGAAAAGTACTTCTAGGAAATGGGTTTAATTCCTAACTCTGCACTAGTGAGACCACATTTGGAATATTGTATTCAGTTCTGGTCCCTTCAGTACAAGACGGACAGGGAAATACTAGAGAGAGTCCAACAGAGAGCTATGAGGATGATGAAGGGACTGGAACATCTCTCTTACGAGGAAAGGCTGAGAGCCCTGGAGCTGTTTAGCCTGGAGAAAACTGAGAGGGGATCTTATGAATGTTTACAAATATCTGAAGGGTGGGTGTCAAGTAGAAGGGGACAATCTCTTTTCAGTTGTGCTCTGTGAGAAGATGAGAGGTAATGGTAGCAAGGTGAAACACAGGAAGTTCCACCTCAACATGAGGAAAAATTTCTTCACTGTGAGAGTGACAGAGCACTGGAACAGACTGCCCAAAGAGGTTGTGGAGTCTCCTTCTCAAAAGACTTTCAAGACCCACCTGGATCTGTTCCTGTGTGGCCTGCCCCAGGTGATCCTGCTTTGGCAGGGGGGTTGGACTCATTGATCTCCAGAGGTCACTTCCAACCCCTACCATTCTATGATCCTATGGTTCTATGGTTCACTAAGTGAAAAGATTTTAAAGCTTTTACTGTCTTTCAGAGGAATATAGCAATTCAGCAAATTGGGAAACAAACAATATAAATCAAATTCTTAAAGCCTTTATCCTACCTTATCAATCACTGCTGTGTTTTCTTTTGTTAAGAAGTTAATAAATATGACTGTGTATACACACACGTAAAATCATAGAATCAGAATAGTTTGGGTTGGAAGGCATCTTTAAAGGTAACCCCCCCTGCAATGAGCAGGGACATCTTCAACTTCATCAGGTTGCTCAGAGCCCTGTTCAACCTGACCTTGAATTTTTCCAGGGCATCTACCACCTCTCTAGGCAACCTGTATCAGTGTTTCACCACCCTCACTGTAAAAAATCTCTTATTTATATCTAATCTAAATATATCCCTTTTAGTTTAAAACCAGCTGATTGAAAATGGCAGGGAAGTGTGAGGAAGGGAGGAAAGTAATTTTACCTCAGTCTTATTTACTCAGAAACAGACCAAAATGTTCATCAGTTACAGGAACAAAGTCAAGGTCAAAGGCAGTGGCCACCATATGGTCCTGAGATAGGGCTCCATCACCATTTGCCACCTGTGCTTATTTCTAAGTTCTCACACTAGAATTATTACAGAAAGTAACAGCTTTATGTAAGCAGGGGATCAGAGATAATATTATTTCTAAAATCAAAGCTGTTTTTTCTTTATCTTCCCATGGCTGGGCAGAAGCTAGAGGCAGAAGGTGGGTGTAGGTGCTAAAAATTAGCAAAGTAGGTGATTGCTGGGAGAGGTGATTGCCTGACCCTACTCTCCAGTCCTTCGAGTTCTCTTAGTTGCTTCACTGTGCAAATGGTGAGACCATAGTGGGAGAAGGAGAGAAGAACATTCTCCTCTACTACCCCTGCCTAGTGTCCCACTGCTAGGACCATCTGGTGAAGGTGATCCTGGGTCTGGACCACTCTCCTCCCTGTTATTGGTCAGCTCTCTCCTGGGCTCAGCCATGGCAGGGAGACAGCAGTGAAAGCTGGCTGGGCACCTTCAGGGTGAAGTGCTTCTGAGATGCTTGTAGGGATGCAGAGGAATTTATTGAGAGATGGAAGTTAGAAAACAATTAGCAGAGCCCTTGGAAACCTCAGTAGTTCCCCTTCAACACCTCTCTTTCACCTTGTTTCTCCCCTATCACCCAGATGCCTTCTTTCCCTTTGTCCTCTCCACTCCATTGGATCTTTTCTGTAACAGTAACAAAAATGGAGTCTTGTCAACATGAGTGAAATGGACAAAATCAGTTGGTTTGTTCCATATTTTCATGACAGCAAATATCAATATTGCATATATCACAGAGAGGATTTGAGTTGGGTTGGGCATGGTCACATGGTCTCTGGAACTGTCATGTGGATGAAAGACTCAAGGAGCTGTTTTGAATGAACCTTATTGATACTGTATTTTATCCAGTTCACATGTCCGTATTTTAAGCCACTTTTAATCACATTATTTAATACACTGGAGTACAATTCTTTAAAGTATACAGCTTTGGGGTTTTTTTTCAGATGTCTATCAGCACTTACTACTTTACTAAAATGTCCATGTTCTTATTCTTGCAACTTCAACTTGTGTACTAATCAAATATACTTCAGTACTAATCAACTACAGACCTAGTAAGCATCCCACACATTCAAATGGAACAAACTTGTCCAATCTTTGTGTGCTTTCTGAAGAAAAAACCAAATGTCTAAGACCTCAGTTTCTGTTCTTGCATATCTGAAATATGAAAACAACAGAACCACACAAGATGATAAATTTTGTAGTATTATTTTTCCATTTCTTAATCTTCCTTTCACTTGCATTTACCTTTAAATTAAAGAGTGGTACATTGAACAAAGTAGTTCAAAGCTAACTCAAATATTGGAAGCCTACTGTGTTTGTTCTTTTCCTCAAATTACGGATAAAGTAGATTTCTCAACAGCTCTACTCACCGCAAAAATTGAAATCAGATGTCCCTACAATGTGTTTTACTTGATAATGAGCATATACCACCTGAAGGACAATGCATATTCACATTCACATTTTCTCAGTTCATATTTCTTTATACTATTTTGTTTCTTATGCTAGATACAATGTAGATAAAATATAACTGGTATAAAAGCCTTTGTGTTGCAAAAACATATCTGAGAATGTGGGGTATAAGTGTTCAATATGGATCAGATTTCTTCTGCTCTATAAATTGGCTCCTTCTTTCAAGGGTAGACATCATTGTCCTGAGGGAACTAAAAGGCCTGAATGGCGCTGACTGGCCTCACCTGCGATGTCCACCCCATGTCCGTGGGCATGGAAATAAAAATTCAGCCCTACAATGGGGAAATGTAAAAACCTTTCACAATAGTAAAAAAAATCTTGTCATTTACTGATAGTAACATGTGCCTATTTTATAAACATAATGAGTTATTGAATGGTGCAAACTGCTCTAGTTAAATTATTACCTGTTATTATTACTGTAGCATCTAGACATTTAAATCAGTACCCTTCTGAGGTACTGCTCACTAATGTGAGTGCACAATAGATCAGATCTGACTCAGAGACATTATATGCTAAATAATGAAGGGTTGAGGAAAGGGAAAATCATCACCTCTGTAGGGAAGGAGCACCAAGAAATCCAAGGTCAAACTGATGCCAATCAGAATTATACAGATTGAGCTGATCCAGCATTGGCATGATGAAGCATATGACATGAACTTTTCTTTCCCTTTTGTCCCTATAATCGTAAGGGGGGTTTTTGGTTTGGTTTGGTTTTCTTTGTGTGGTTTTCTATATTTTTTGTTTGTTTATTTTGTTTTTGTGGCATGTTTTTTCAGTTGTTTAGGTTGATTTGTTTGCATTTTTGTTTCTGAGGTTCGTGTTTCTAGTTCTCTAGATTAGGGAGCTGCTTGGAGTGTGGAAATGGAGATGTGGGAGGAAATGGGAGGCACTGGGCTATGATGAAGTCCTTCCTTAATTTTGGGTGGCTGTACAGCTGGTGAATTTGTCTGCTGCTAGGAGCACAGAAGTGATTTTTGGGATTCACAAGCTTAAAGAAAGTCATTGAGTGAACACAGGAGATTTGTTGCATTTATTGTATTTTTTTCCTACTCTAAGCAGATTTGGGTTAAGACAGTGTTTGTTCCTCATTTGGCAGAAAACCTAGGCTGACTCTGTCAGCTTTTTCTCAGTCAATATTAAATCAGCCTAAGTTTTCTCCTAAAATTTCTCTGTTCTTAAAATTTCCACTAAAGATCTTCCATTGCTTTGGTTCTCTTTCTTGCACTTCTTGGGAAGGTACCTCTCTTACTCCTGGCCTGGCTCAGACCAGGAGTCACCTGCCAGCACAAATCAGTCAATAACTTGCCTTTCTAGGTGGGGACAATGGCAAGTGTTCATCAGTGCTAAAGCAGAGGGAGATGGTGTTCTTACATGTAAAGCTAGAAAACTGTCTGCTGCTGCAGCAGGATAAAATTTGAGTCTGGTGCTTTGGTGGTGGTTCACAAGGTTGTTGTGAACTTAAAATAGTTCTGTCATGAAGAACATTCTTTTGTTGGATGGAAAGCAGGAGAAAAAGTAGTTTTGAGAGCTGGTGGTGATGCTTTCTCAAGTTCAGGATGTACTTTCTCTGCCAAAAAAGTGTATTTTTTATGGAAGGAAAATAAGTACAAGTAACTCCTTTTGTCATAGATTTCTGAAGATCCTCAGCCTGATGAGTCAAGCTGAGCCCTGCAGAATGGACAGAGGGCAGAGCTCCAAGCTGACCTTCCCAAGCCCTGCCACAATCAAACTGATCCAATGGGGTGCCTTCAAGACAGGACTAATGCCTGCCTGACTGTATGTCCTCCCACTGCTCCATCACTGCTCTTGTCATTGAAGGTGGCCTTGGACAGTGTGTTGACTGGTGGAGGAAAGATCATTTAGTAGGTGTTGCAAAGGAGGTGCTTTATCTACTACCTGAGCTGGAGCTGCCTGGGGCAAGAAGCAAGATGTCATTCTCTGCTACTATCTGTTCTGCGTTATTCATAGAATCACAGAATGGTAGGGGTTGGAAGGGACCTCTGGAGATCATCTAGACCAACCTCCCCGCTAAAGCAGGTTTGCCTAGATCAGGTTGAGCAAGAACATATCCAGGTGAGTTTTGAAAGTCTCCAGAGAAGTACACTTCACAACCTCTCAGGGCAGCCTGTTCCAATGCTCTGTCACCCTCATTATTGTCTCTGTGGAGTGAAAAGGGAGCAGTACATGGCAGGTAGAGCCAGGAGTTGATGGTTCAAAATCACCCCAGAGGCTGCCTTTAGCTTTTGTATGACCTCTGGACAGTACCTCTGGCTGCCTGCCATCATTCACCAGAGCTTTGATGGTTTTTTTCAGTAACTTATCTCCTTCCCTTAGGTCTCTCCTGACCCCACATCCCGCACACTGCAGTGTGTGACCTTCAGGCTTTTTGTCTTTTTATAGGAGTCTTGCATTTTCTACTGAGAAGAGAAAGCTCATTTGGTTTGGTGAATTCACATCTGGAGCTGCTGCCATCATGTTGGCCTGTGCTTTCCATAAGCACTAAATTAACTTTAAAAAAAGCCAACAAATTTTATGAGAAAAGCCATTCTTTTCATAGGTGTGCCAATACATAGAAATGGTTATTTCACATCTGGGATCTCTCTGTATGGAAACTATACATAATTTTATAACTCATCAACTTTAAGAAGTGCACAAGAATGCTGAAAATATGACCATAAATTTGCAGGAGATGAAACATTTTCACAGAAAAAGAAAATTCAAAAAAAAAAAAAAAGCAAGATCTGGGGTGTTCTGGCATCTATTAGAAAAAGACATTAAAAAACCCCAATCCTGCCTTTTATTTTATGACAGTGTGTAAGAAAGCTGAAAAACTCCCAACTTCCAGTAAAAGATAAAAGATTAAAAATATACTTCTCCTCATTTCATAGAAAAGTGCTCTGTTAAATCTAAAATTTAAATCATAGTGTTTGATTATCAGTGCTCACCAAGAGGATTACAGAACAGTCATTAAATCTTATTACAAAGCAAAGTGCAGAAAGTAATTGCACATATTTGTAAGTAGCTTAGAATTGATTAAAAATGCATAAAGAAAAACTGCAAAATTTTCTGCAGGCTCAAGGCTGCTAACCCCTCTGGGTAAACATACATCAGCTCATCCCTCCAGTAACCTTCTCTGTTTCCTCCCAGTGTAGCAAGAGGACGATTTCTCCCTGTTTTAAGGACAAAGACACTGTACGTGTGATCATTTGAATTGCTGTGAGCTGTAGGAGATAGGGAAGGCCTGCATTCATGTTAAAAGTTAGGAAGCTTTAGGAGAAGTTTAGTTTAAGCTGTTCCTCAGGCTAAGCCTTTCCTTCCCTACCCCCATCCTCTACTGAAGGCAGCTTTAAGGCTGCACTTTCAAAGGGATGTATAGGGAATTAAGCACTCTGGTTCCATGGATGTTAATGTGATTTTTTGAGCAAATATCCTCCACTCCAGCACCATGCTGAAGCTCTGCTCCACTGTGAGGTTTTCTATATATCCTTCATGCAAAGGAGCTGTTCCAAAGCAAGGTAATTGTATTAACTCTGGGTGAGTTACAGACACAGGGAGCCCCCTGTTTTGCTGTTTGTTTGTGTTGGTGACTGAGGCAGACTTTCCCTGCAGAGGTTAAGCAGGAGATAGAGCAAGTGATGTGACTGCACTCTCCCTTTGGATGCTGCACAATGAACTAGCTTAAGCAACTTTCCGCACTCCCTTTTGCTCAGCTATGCAATGATGTGCCCCCAACAAGTCAGCCTTTGCCTAAACTTAGCCAAGTTCAGTGTGTAACACAAACCAAAGAGTACTCTGATCCTGGGCAATTTGGGTTTCAGCATGGAACTTGTTAATTTTAACTTTGCGTTTAAGCTACTGGCACATCTCTTCTGGCAATGTTCAGAATATTCCTGAGATGCTGCACTGTGTCATGGTTTCCCTTTCCTCTTGAATTAACTTTTTTTTCTCTCTGCAAGTGTGGTAAGTGGCATTTAGGGTGAGATGGATGTTTTCCTTACTTTCTGCTTTTTTCTTCTTTCTTTTTATATACTGTGCTTTCTCTGACTGAAATCATACAAGCCTCTTATTTTTCAGTTTGGCCTTGAACTTTTCAGGGAAAGATCAGGGCCAGTGCACAAGAAATGAAGGGATGTACCTTTTCCATCATTCTCTTACTACCCAGTAGCCAGGCACAGACAAATCTGGGACTGGTGTCTTTAACCTCTGGGAATGAGTCAGAGATGCATGGCCTTGAATATGGTATACAACCATGAGGCAACCTGCAGTGTATTTTGTCTAAGGTCACCTTTTTGATCACAATTCCCAGAGCCAAGGCAGCGTGGTTACGCACCGCAGTCCCCTTATCTGCAGGTGTAGTAAGGTGGGCATGTTGGGTTTCTAATTACCAGTGCCATATTGATAAATTTACAACATGTCATCTTCTTTTCTTTTCTCAACTCTTACAATCATGTGACAACAGAAATGGAGAGATTACAGAAGATTTTGCTGTTCTGTATTAATTTAGAATGTCTGTAAGGGCTTTTGAATAATCTTTATTTGTAACTAGGAGAAAAATGCACATTTTGTCAACTTATCTTCAACTAATTTCATGGGACTAGGCCGGTGTAGCTGTCCTTCAAATTAATACTAATTTAAGAACCAAAGCACTACCTAATGAGTTGAGAATATATCTTTCAGAATTTACTATTGATTTACTGTCCTAACATTGCTGAGAATTACCCACTGCATAATCTATAGAAGTAAATGATTTCTATGCGAGGCTGCTGCTATCTCTTAAGGTTTTATCTAAAGCCTTGAGAATTGTTATTTTTTTCTCTAAGTCACATAAGAATCTTAGTTTACTTTCTGTAGCAAGGAAGTTCCTTGCTACAAGGAGAGTGGAGAAAAGCTTGCAGATATGAATGTCAGGTAAAAGAAAGGATGTAAGGACCAGGAAGCTGGGCATGGAGATGACCTTGGCACTGGTTGTGCTGCAGGGTATGAGAATAGCAGGCAGACTCAGGGGGTGATGGACAGCCCCTGACAGGACAAGGAGGTGAGCCAGTGCCTGGAGCCATCCAGAGCACCCAGGAGCTAAAGGAGGTGGGGCTGGCAATAAAGCCATGACATGGAGCCAAGGGGTCCACCTAGGGGACAGGGCCAAAGTCAGGTACAGGCCACAGGCTGCAGTGTATGTCTGAGTAGTCAATCCAGAAGATGAGCTACCACAGCATAGGGATGAAGTCCATCTAGGAGGCAGGGCCAGAGGCAGGGCTGGGGACCTGCTATGGTGTAGCTGAGATGGGGGTTCATGGTCCCAGGCTGAGCAGAACCTGGGCCCATGAGTGGTGGTGGAGGTCATAAGTTGGTCAGGAACATCAAGGACTAGTAGTGCATTTAGGTGTGTTGAACCACAGTATGCTGGAAAACAAAGACTACACCAGAAAAGGCTCACTCTATGCTTTTGTTGCATATTCTTTGCCTATTTTTGTATACTGTACACTTCAGTATTTGTGACTACTGAAACCAGGTTACTGTACTAGACAAGCCTTTGGTCTGATCCATTCATACATTCTTACTTCCCTTTGGGGGAATATTTAAAAATTACTTGAAAATAATAAATGCATTAGAATCAAGGAAAATGATTCCATTGACTTTCTTTTGCAGACTGTCTACAGTAAGCATTGGCAGGATTAGTGATTTTCTACTGAGCTTTCACCATCAAGGTCTGTGAGAGACACTCCAAATCC
The DNA here is from genome assembly GCA_025331215.1 of Actenoides lindsayi. Classification (NCBI taxonomy): domain Eukaryota; kingdom Metazoa; phylum Chordata; class Aves; order Coraciiformes; family Alcedinidae; genus Actenoides; species Actenoides lindsayi. Next base: position 10,298 of record WTSP01011786.1, on the reverse strand, counting down.
CCTATGAAGAATGGGAAACAGAGTTCAGCTCACAGAACTCTTCTGTCCCTGGGGCCTGGAGGTTCAAATATTCCTTGGCAAGACATCCATATCATCCTGAAGTCTTTCTATACTCTATAGTATAGAGTATATATATATATATATATATCCTATTTCTATACTCATGTAGTTGTAGTACCAGCTGGTCACTTCAGGGAGTTGCTATTCTTTAGGGAGACTACATCAGTGGAAGCAAACTAGTCATATGGACAAAACTGTGGACTCTGATCTCACTCATTTGGCTTGATGTTTGCTGTTGATTAAATGCATCTATGTATACACCCATGCAATGTACATGTGATCTGGTCTCCCCAGTTGAGCACACCATGGACACACAGGCCCTTTGAACTGTGGTCTGACTCCTTTTCTTGGCACTTAGACCCCCATGCACACATAAGCATACAGTAGGCAGTCCTTCACCCAGGGATATAGTCATAAAAGGAGTTTAATAAGAAGACCGAACAGATTGCAATGATCAGGTGCAGGGCATGGCCAGGCAAACATACTGGTAAGCAGCCAGTTTACACATGATTGACCATTTTGTCACCTTATTCTTCTGATTTCACATGATTATTTCATCCCAAAACTCATTGATTCCTCCCTTTCCTCTCTTTTGGTTTCTCCCCTGAACTCCCCATAATATGTCTTGTGTAATTACAAGGTGCTCTTCCTCTGCCTTACAAAATATGTCTCATATTCTTCTATAAGATAAAGTCATCTTCATGAGTGTCACCCCTGAGATCAAGGGTCTGATGGCTTTCTTGTGATAGCTCAGGCCAGGTCAGGTCAGGGGGGTTTCTTGGCTCTGGTGAGGTTATTTGCGTTCATACAGCTCCCCTCTGTCCTCAGTGTTCCTTTTGTTTCATAGAGAGGATCCTTTAATCACATAACCTAACACCACAGAGACTATTCTACATTCTCCTTCTACCCTTGCAAATGTTTGAAATAATTTTTCTTGTCCTGAAAAGAAAACTATGCCTCTCTCTTTTTCTAGCTCATCAATGTTGAAAATGATGTGGTATGTTTAAATCAGCATCAGACCATTGTGTAATTTAAATGAGTGGGTAATATCAGTTACATTCAGTGTTAATATATTTTCCTTTTCTTGGACAATAACAAAAATTGTTTAGTTCGTCCTGTTATTGGGGGGAATGTACCCTGTCGTGATGCCATTAGATACATTTGTATTACACAAAGGGTCGACTGGATCCCTTTTCTATGTTTATTTTCCATTTGAGAGCCTGTTGACTCTCAACAGCCTGTTGAATCAAGTTATGAAGAAGATCTTGTTGACCTTAATCGTAGAAAAATGAGCACTAGGTCAAGATATCAATAACCTTCAATTTGTGGGCCAGGAACTGTAATTTAGGACTGGTCAATGTGAGTAGAACCACACACATAATGGTACAAGAGAGAGGTGAAGGTTTACCTAGGAGCTCAATCTCTGTAAATTAATAGAAGAATATTCAGCTCAAATACGTATCACGAACAGGATGCAGGGAGGTTTTGTGGGTTTTTCACCCATGTGATACAAATCTACACCTAGAACAACTCCCTCTGAGCCTGGGACTTACTCAGGCTAGTGACCAGAAGCCTCAGAGAAAGCTCAGACACTTTCTTCCCAGATCTGGCAACTTCTGGACCAGACTGTGTCATTCCATCACAAATCTGAACCTTCTGCAAGGGTGTTGATCTTCCTATTAGTTCCTTCTTTTGGGACATTTTCTTTTTAAAAGTGAAAGTCTTCTCTTCCAGAGGTGGGAGACCCAAGGGTAGCCTGTAGGCCTACCTCAGACCTAGTATCCTATGGATTTCTTGTAGTCCAGGCTATAATGTCAGCAGTCAGAGATGATCCTACATCTTTTTGCTCACGTGAAGCAACCATGCTACATGTTCCCCTATTCAGTCTTGAAACACATCTGGGAAAGCCAGGCTTTTCTTTGGAGTTCCTGCAAGTTCTTGTCATACTCCCTTTTATGACTTGGGATTGGGAACTTCTGTAACAGGATATTGTGTTTCTAAGTACATTCCTCAGAAAACATTTGGCTATTGTATTTAAAACTCTCAATCCATTTGTCCCTATTCACATAGCTCCACCTTGACTTATAACTTCATATTTTGTAGCAGATCAGAGGTTTCAGTGGTCCTTTAGCACTTTCACGTTGTTACTTAGCAAGAATTCATACGTACTTACCTTCCTTTCCAGTCATATCTCAAAGCAATGAAAGGACTTCCATGAAACACCAAAATTGAGTTTGCTTTGATATACAGCTGTGAGAAGCCTGAAGCCAGTTGTTACTGTTAAAAAGGATGTTTTCAAAATTCTTTTAGTCCTGATTTAGAATCCTTTTCTATCTAGGCTTCTCACTTCAGCATATGTTTTAAGCATGTGGTGACAGACGATGGAAGTCAAAATGTCTCTATGCCTATGCTTCAGTGTGGTCTTGAATCTAGTGCTTTACTTATAAGAGGTATTCCTTGTTATTGTTTACACTGCTCTGCATTTTTCTATACTCACTTATCCTATCATTTGTTTATCAACAACCAAGGAGAATGGAGGAAAACTGCAGTTTGTTTAATCACTGCCTGGAGAAAACTGTAAGCTGATCCTTGTATAAATGAGCAGGCATGAGGATTGGCTTTAATAGTTTTCAGTCCCTTTGGTAATACAGAAATTTTGTTTGATTTTTGCCAAGTGTTTTTTTTACTTAGTGTTTTTAGGTAATCACTATTTAGATGGCTTATGTTCTTGGATTTTCCTTTTTTCTCGTTCCCAGGAGATAAAAGCAGTAAAATCCTCTCCTATTGAAGTTCATGGCAAAACTCCCACTGAATTCAGGATTTTACTCAGCCAGAGTTTCTTGCAAATAACGTATTTAGATATTGCATTCTGGGGTGATATTCATAAATTTAATGCTGTTTCCTCAAAATAAAAATTCTTATATATTAGTGAGCCTCTGTGTGGTTCCAGCTGAAATGCTTCTCCTTGAAAACTGATTCACTGTTCTGGAACTTAATGCTCTCACCAAAACCTGTAAGGTGTCAGTGAACTCAGTTACCCTGACTGCTTTACACCACACCAATAACACCATCAGAGTTAATAAAAAAACAGAAATGAGAGGGCTTGCCTTCCTGCCTGGATAAATTGGACAGAGTCAGCTATGTTACACTTGTATAAATCTCAGCCAGACAGTGGTGCCAGATGTGGACTTGTGAATCTGTGGGAGTCTTTCAGGTTCCAGGTATCCTTAATAAGGTACCAACCCTGGGGTCACATCTGCATGGGCCACGCTTTGCACTTAACTCAGGGACTTTTCCAATAATGGGCTTACCACTCTTGTTCAGACCTTTCAGCTTGCTTTCTGGCAAAAGGATGAAGATCCCTCAGATCACTTAAGGCCACTTCTGCACTCCTGACAGGATGTGACTTGTCCCCTGGCAGTTGAAACTTCAGGTGACAGGGTGCAGCGGGAACCATCCTTTCTGGCAAGGCTCTTTCTGGGGACAAATCCTCATAAGTTGGGTCAGGGCAAGTTTAACCTGGACTGGAATAAGTAATTTATTTAAGAATGAAATAAAGTTACTTTGTGCTTAAGAGAACTCCCAGAACCCTCTACTGCCATGGTGACTGTCATTTCTGTGCTGTCTCGGTGATATTAAGCAGCTAGGGCTGCATGGGTTATAGGGATGCTGATTAAAAGGAACTTCTTTAAATTTGAAGAGATTAGGCACATTTCAGCTTTGTGTGTCTGTCTTCTATGCAGACTAGTTACTGTACACAGAGAGATGAAAATGAGAAAGAAAGATGTGGAGAGAGATCTGTGATATGACCTAGCCTTTAAAAAATACCTACTGAGTTTGAGTGTCTCTGTGGCTGCATGTCTCTATGGACAACACTCAATGCATCCAGAAATTTATTCTTCTTTAAGGTGTCTCTGGGTAGACATCCAGAAGGAAAAGGCACACAGAATCATAGGTCATATATCTGAGATAAGTATCAGGAACTGCAATTATAGAGATGTGAATTTTCACATATGTCTACATAAACATATATAGATGTGACTGCGTATCTGACTGTAAAGCAAACAGGTAAATTCTAGCCATTGTTAAACTGTATGCCAAACCTACAGAAAATGTGCCTAATTATACTACATAAGCTCTAAAAATAAAATATTAAGGTAAATTAATACTGTACTCTTCATACAAGTACTTCTAATGGAATATATAATACAAAATATTGATTCAAGAGAGCTGTCCTATTGAAAATCAAATGAGTTTCTGCCATTGCTGAGAGCACACAAGCCCAGTTTAATCAGCCTGTTCAACTAATCATTACAGCAGTGCTGTTTGTGGCACGCTACTTAACAGTCTGTCAGTAATTCCATTAAAAAACTCACTTTTTCAGGGATTTATATTTTGTCCATAAAAGGTTGTTCTGATATAAAATTAGAAACACATATACACACATGAAGGGAGAGAACTCCCCCACCCCTCCACCCAAGTTGCTTTTGAAAAGTCTGATCCTGGGTCACCAAAGACAGCTAGAATTTTGCCTTTTATGTCAGTAGGAGTAGAATTGGGATGAAAGGGTCTTCTGGTGATTAATTGCAGTTAACAAAAGCTTTGCTTTTGACCTTAGCTGAGCTTAGGTTCGCTGATATATTTTAATCATCAGTGTGTGAGGAACTCTGAGGCGCCTCTCAAATTTTTTTTTTTCCTCAAATCATAGTTTCTTTTCTGGTACTGCCCTTGGAAAAAGCTTTTCTGATGTGACACCTTAGTAAATGAAGGCCAATACTGTGGCCCAGATTTCAAGCTCAGTACAAGCTGTTTCCTTCTGTGCCAAAATGGAGCTTTCCTACTATAATTGCTTATGCTGAAAGCTGGTGCCAGAGGCAGGAGACTTCAGGACAGTGGAGAAATGTATTATTTTGAACACTTCTGACTACCTGCAGTGTAACATTTATAAGATTTGACACTCAGCTGGACCAGATACCGAGCAGCCTGATCTGATATTGATGTTGGACCTGCCTTGCAGAAGTGGAAGTTGGTCTAGATACCTCCTGAGGTCCCTTCTTACTTCCATTACTTTGTGTCTCTGGGGAGTTATGCACAAATCTGTTAACACCTGCTGACAGAGTTGCTCAGATTCCACTTTAGAGTCAGCTATAAATATAAAAGTTTCTGGACATTAGGACATTCAGAATCACAGTTTGCTTTGTTCTGTTATAGATATGATTAAGCTTGCTAGAGAAACAGTTTGGATTGCTCTTGAATACCCGAAGTGAGTGATCTATCTGACAAGCAATGAATTCAAATGATTTATTTTTTCTCTCTTTGAGGACTACCTAAAACTTTATTTACACAAAAAATAACTTCAGTTAAAGTGTAGAAGTGCTTCTGTAAATTTTGCCCTGTAGAGTTACGTTAGCAATAGCATTAGAACTGTGTTTCCTTTCATTTTCTCTGTAACACTGTGCTGCTGAAGTTGTACTGATGTAATCGAGGTTATGCAGAGGTATCTATTTGGATTTCTTAGGCAGTGACTAAGAAATAATATGGTAGCTACAAGAAAACAATCAAAATTATGGAACATGTGAATAAAGTATATGAAAATACCATAAACCATTATAGATCTTAATAAGATGCTAATTTACTATTTGCAGTCATGTAAATCACACCAGTCTCTTTGTTAGACATAAAGTAAAATTATCAGTGTGATGGAAGACACATCAGTTGCCAAGTAAAAGTAATGAGGTTTTTTTTTGAAATTGGCAAGCTCCCTGGGACAGAGAAGGGGTAATATGACCCTGGGGAAAATTTGAAGTATGATGACTTGGTGAACATTATGACTTTACTTCCATTCCTAAAATGTGACAGCAAGTTTTTATTCAAGTTATTACAAATACTACACATCATAGTGAGAAGATAAAAATGAATATACATAAAGTTGTGTCACTTTGAAATGTAAAATATCTTAACAAGTTTACCTATGGGATGAAAAATAGTAAATAAATAAAAAAAAGATGTATTCACCTTTATGGAACACACTTCTAGATCATTTGCTTTTATATTTAGTTGTTTAGCATCTCAGAAAGTTTCCTGCATACAGACATTACATTCCAGCGTGCCTGTTCCCTCAGTTACTGCTAAATCTGAGCCATCTTATCTACATTTAAAGTACTTACTTGATGCCACCTTTTCTGACATCATTCCAGTGACTGCTGTATGCCTTTGTTGGATCTGATGCTATCCTTGGTTAAGTGTTGAGGTAGTTTCTAACCTTGGGAAAAGTGGTTGCTTATAATGCAAAAAATGTTCTATTGTGTGTATTTAATAAACAAACAAATAAATAAATAAATAGTAGTTTCTGTGTTCAGCCACTTTGCAGTCTTACACCTTCCTCCTGAGTCAGCTGCTGTGCTTGTTTGCTCCATCATTATCCTGGCTGAAAAATGTCAGAGTGATGGAGTACCTATAAGCAGCTTCCAAGAGAAAAAATAAGGGGATTTGCTGAGTGAGCATGAGATGTGTTCCACAGAGAATCCTAATATCTGCTGGCAAATCCAGGGCAGAAGCAGGTCCCCTTGCAAAGAGGCGAACCACTGATGGAAACACAATTGTTGCAGAAGCTAAGGAGTAGAATTGCTTCTTTTTCTCATGGCTGTGGCAGGGTCTACAACAATAGGTATGTATATAAATTTATGTGTATATGTATTTATAAGAAAAAATACATTCATAAACACACATATATATTTATAAGTAAATAACATCTCTAAAACTTTAGAAAAATAATAAGGTTCTGAAGGCAAACCCACAAACCTTCGGGGATGCCAGAATTAAGATCTACTGGTATATATTTTAAATTAGGTTCCCCTCTGTATGTGGAATGATGTAGTCATTAATTACATGACTGTATACTAATTTTTCCATAGACAGGCTATGCCCTTCACCACATGTAAGAAGCAGAGTCCTTGGAATGGGGTGAAATTCTTTCCAATTTAGCTTATTTTAGTGGGGTTTCCTATCTGTGTGGTTGAATAACACTTAGCGCTTGAAAAACAGAATAACCTTACAAAATAATGTTTCCCCTCCTCAGGCCAGCTCTGCCCTTCCCATACACAAGTGGGTCAGCTGTAGGATTGGGTTATACATCAATAGTAAATAAATAAAGTAAATAAAATAAATATTTCAGCAGAGGGCTTCAAACAGCTACGTGTAGCTGGTGAAAGGAGAGCCTTAAGACACCACTTTGCCACAGTTACTGAGTGGACAAGAAAGAAGTGGAGACCTCCAGGTGTCTGCCATAGTGTTCATCATCTCTTGAGCTTGTCCTAAACAACATCTCTCCACTCCTATTTTTCTCTTTCCCAGTCCTACCTGCCTCACAGCTCCATGTTTTTCCTATTTATGCCTATTTCTTTATTCCCAACCTCCATGTCCTGAGAGGCCTCATCCCCTGACATGGAATTTGGCATGCTTCCCTTTCCTCAAGCCTTTGAGATCCCAGTCAAGTGAAATTTTGAGAACAGAATAGAGATATTTAACCCTGTCTTCTGTTCCCATTACTGGTAGCTCAGTAATAGGGCTAGTAATTTTAGGAGGAAATCACATTCAGCACCACCATCCCTACTGTGACATTTGTTCAGTAGCAATGCAATCATTTTTCTACTTGGCAGCAGGAAACTTCAAAGACATGGAGCAGGCTCAGCTCACATGTGGTAGTTGCCCAAATGTAACATGGAACCTGTCACTCTGCATTAGTGAATTGAAATTTTCATTTTTCTCTTGAGGTTAAGCCTTAGCCAAGAATCAGCCACACAGGTCCTTCCTCTGCCTCACTATCATATTTCAAGTTCCTGGGTTTCAATATAAGAATATTCAGAATTTCCAAAGTAAGTAGTTATGAGCTTTTTCTAGATAGCCAGTTATATTTTGTTGAGAAATGTCCAAAATTATTTAGCTGAAACTAAAACCTCTTGGGAGATGCTTTGAAGGCTGTAACCTGGTCATTACAGTTCAGTAACACCAAAAAAACCCACTGAATGTGGGGGCTTTAGAATGGAAAGTGCTGGGAAATCTTCATTGCCTCTAATGCTGCATTACCAGCCTCCATCCAGAATATGTTACACAGCTATTCAAACCACAAGCAGCATGGGAGGGAGAGGGGGGCTTTAATCACATATATTCCTGACAGATGTAGAGCCCAAGTTACATATACATTATCAGAGCCAAACCATCACAGCCATGGAGGAACATTCATCATCACATCTTGTGTGCCAAAAAGAGGCAACACCTGGAATAAGGAGCACTGGAACAGGTTGCCCAGGGTGGTTGTGGAGTCTCCCTCTCTGACATATTCCAAACCCACCTGGATGCATTCCTTTGTAACGTGCTCTAGGCAAGCCTGCTTTGGCGAAGGGGTTGGGCTAGATGATCTGTAGAGGTATCTTCCGACTACAATGATTCTGTGATTCTGTGAAGCTTTCTAACCCACCTATAAAACAAGAGGAGCTGGCCTGTGATTCATAATGCATACAACAGGAACATGTCACATCCTCAGACATACCTTTCAATGGTCAATACAAGAGTTAAGATTTGTGCCCTGCATTACTTTAAAAAGTAAACCAAAACAATTTCCTGTTCCCACACTGATCTGAAGTGAAGAGAGGGTGTTCTCATGTGTATTGCTTGGTTTCTCACATGTTAGTTTCTCTGTGGAAATTGTCTTTTTTTACTGACAATTATTGTGTTCCACCATGGCAAAACTGACAAAATCCTTTGTGGAGGTGGAGAAATTAATTATTTTTGCTCATGTCTGAAAGCATCAAAAAGGGAAACTTGAAACCTTTGTTCTGTGCAGTTTTATTCCACCGAGCTCTGAAGAATACAGAATGATGCTGTTCACTGGAGAGAGATGGACTGTATTATTTCAGAGGTTTATTGTTACCAATATAATTTGGGAATGTGCTTTGCTCCCTATGGAAAAAGAACTGTTTCATGATGTACTGTACTTTCTCTTCTGATGTTCTTGGTCCTGCTGGATGCAAGCGGTTTGGATAGGATATACATTCTCCTACAAAGTAGATTAAAATTATTCAGTGGATGACTCCTGATCACACACTGATCTTGTTTCTCTCACAGTGGAACCCAGAAATAGCTATAACAATGTCTACCATCTTCTATTTCTTCCTACTTTCCATGATGCTAGCAATCATGCTGCTTAAGGGGAAGTGGATAGCAAGCTTGGGATTGAAAGGTCACACAAAGCAGGGTACTTGAATGGTCTTTGTCTGTCCTAAACCCTTCACAAGCACAAACTGGCATAAAAGAACATATTTCCACAGGGTTTCTGTGTTTGGCAGTGTCTAGGGGATGTGTCAGTAGTATGAGATGGTGTAAGGGAACATGGAGGGTGCTGAACCAAATATGAACACCACAGAGGCCAGCCTGGCCCCTGAGGACACCTGATTCAGGGATGAGATCCACTACTCAAAGATTTGACTAGTGCTCCCACCTGTGGTCAGGAACTATAGCAGGGTGATTGTCCCTGAGGACTGAAACACCACTTTCAGAGCTGTCCTTCCAGACATAATGAGCTGCGCCATGAAATGATGGGGAAGGATGGGGATTCTCAGGGATATTCTCAAGCTTCCAGAGATAGAGAGGGGGGTTTGGATTGTTTTTCGTTGCATTTCAGACAACAATAATGCATTTATTTCTGATTATGCTAACTTTAAGAGATCTTAAATATCATCTGCAAGCAGATAAAACCATGTTCTATGTGAATAAAAGGAAGAGCCAGGTACTGATCTTTTATGTGTTTTTCAAGAGTAACACAAAGGAATTTTTTGAGGAAATCTTGCTTTCAGCCTTCTCTAAGTAAAGGCATCCTACTGTCCTACAGCTGCACAGAAGCACTTCAACTAGCTTCTACCCATCAACTGTCCTTTACTCTCTCTTATATTATGCCTGAGGCCTTGCTGTTCAGAAGTTCACTTCAGCTGACAACAGCAATTTGGATGTACTGCAGCTGCCCAGCTGCAAAGAAAGGTCCACCACTTAGCAGTTGGCAAACATCTGATTTTTGTGCCTTGTAGTCACATCACAGTGGTGTTGCACACTGTAATGACCATGGTGCCTTAATGAGGAAAACCTCTCACTACTGACAATGAGACGTTGACAACTAGAAGATCAATATCCAGCAAGGTCAGATGTCCTACCCAAGGCTTTCCTTGCCTTTCAGATGTATTAAAACA
>WTSP01011784.1:0-66424 GCA_025331215.1 Actenoides lindsayi | reverse complement strand
ACCATACCTTGGTATCTTCTACTGAAATGCATGTTAGAACCAGTAAGCTCTATATCGGTGGTCTTTTTTTGGTTTTTTTGGGGGTTTTTTTTGTTTGTTTTTGTTGTTGTTGTTGAGTTTTTTTGTTTTTAAATCCCTGGGATTCATTTGCATCAAGCTACTAATCATCTACAGACATCTGAGAACTGAAGGTTGGGGAACGGAAGTCTCCATATATTCTTCTGATCCTTTGCATTGACTCAGATTGCCTTATTTTCTAGGCTGAGCCATTCCTGAGGACATATAAGAACAGTAATTACACATACCCTAACCAAACTCTAGTAAGTGTCAACTTCACCATCCCACTGTTACTCTGCTGCATCTGTTCCTGTATGGTAACCAGATGAGTCATGCTCTGCACCATAGGTGAAATCAGTCTTTGGCCAAAGCGTTATGGGGGGCTGAGTGCATGACATAGAACAGCAAAGCACTCCCTGAGTTAGGCAAAATGTGTTCAGAAGCACCTGTAAGAACTCATACTCAAACAGCATGGTTATCAGTACAGGATGCTACTCTAATCTGAGCAATACTGAATATGACTATTGAATTGAGCAATCAAGACCTCTCTGGTTAATTACATGCTAAACAGGCTCTGCTTTATCCACCTGGCCTCTGCTAAGAAGGTCCTAGTTACTGCTGATTGTTATTTGCTAGCCAAATGCTGCTCAGCTTTCTTCTTCTCTTTAGAATTATGGAAGCCAGCTGCAATGCGAGGACAGATCTCCATCCTCCCCTCCTGCAACTTCAGGTAGTTTTGCCTGCTTTGTTAAGAGGCTGGATTACCTTCAACTGTCCTTCAGGATGGGTTTTTATTTTTGCTGAAATGACTGCTGGACTGTGAAAAATACTGCTCAGAGAACACGTCATGGTTTTCAGCAGCTGCTTAATAGATACAATGCCATACTGTCACACAAGGTAACATTCTGGCGAAGTAGCTCCAGTTAACTCATTGCCAGTGGAAAACATCAAATTATCTCATGATAAAATCCAAATTTGTGTGCTGAAATAGGCTTCAAGTGATACTGCCTAAATCTTGGAAAGGGAACTGGAAATCGAGGTTCATGCATGTTAGTCTAGGACATAGCAGTATTCCAGTTTTTTGGAATAACTTCACGCTGTCTTCTCCTTAGTCCTTCTCTCTTGCTTCTTGCAGCTTTAAGATACCATTCCTGCTTTGTCTAATACTGCATTGTTTTACATTCATCTTCGTACAACTTACTGTTATTTGCTCCTTGCTCTTCTGTCTTTTCAGTAGCAATGTTAACCATTGAGATGCTGAATAATACGCATATGCTGCTGCTACAACCACATGAGATAAGCTGGAGAGAGAGGGCCTGTTCTTATCACCTGGGTATTGGAAAAACAAAACCTTTGAGCATCAAAGTACACAATGGCATGTTTTGCATATACAGTGGTGGAACAGAACAGATATTTCTTATCCAGATTTAACTGCATTTCTTTCCTTTGCAGTGCATTCCCTTAAGCCAGCTGATGTGAAAATTATAGCAGCCCTTGGGGATTCTTTGACGGTAAGATGACAGTGTTTTTACTGTTCTCTTGGTAAAACTACAAACATGTGCCTGCTCTGGTGGAGGGAAAATAGCTGTTGTATCTAGAAGCAAAGATCCATTCATTCATGGATGATAATAGAACTAGCAGCGAGAACAAGAAAGGTGTCAGTTCTCCAGCACTCTGTTCCCCCCACGCATATATTCACATGCTTTTGAACTCAGGCAGAAACGCTGGCAAATCCTTTAAAGAGGTGCTTAAATAGTTTGCTGAATTGAAAACAGAAGAGATCAGATGCTTTTGAAACTAATGGGACAGCACAAGCCTTAGGTTACTGTATTTTTCAAAGTTTTTCTGAATAGGAACAGACTGGTGAACCAGTTCTTTTGCTTTGGTTCTTTCAGGAATGGAGTGTGACTAAGGGATGTTGGATAATAACATTTTATTCATTTTAGCATTAATGAGATAAGGATGTACAGGGGTGAGAGCCCTCTGACTTTACCCATTTCAGAAGATATTCGCTCTTTTTATCGTGCCTGTTGTATCTCCATAGCCAATCTCCTTATCAAGGTGTAGTTCTTGCTGCCGCTGCTGATTTCTGGTAGCCTAAAAAGAATATGTCTCAAGGTCCGGACATCCTATATTCCAGTTATGTCTTTCTGCCTAACATTTTCATACTAGTCTAAGACTGAAACTCCACGGACAGCTCAGAGGAAACACTGGGCAGAAGGACATAATTGTAACACAGGTTTCTCTGAATTTGAGCCTTAGCAACAAAGACATTGTGTGTACAAACCATGAAGCCTTTACAACTCTCTGGCAGGCATGTTGCTAAAACTCCTACACACAGGAGGCTACTGAAATAAATAGCTGCATTTGAATGCAAACCTGCAATATTCACAAAGATATTCTGTATATAGCTGTGGTTGCTGTATTATAATATCCAAGACCCCGCAGGTGTTTCTGCTTCTAAGTATAGTCTGTAGGAACTGAGAATAAAATCTACTTTCATAAAAAGTGTGGTGGTGCATTGCTGTCTCAGAGCTGTACTTGGCCTGTGCCTACTTATTCTGAACACCCATCTTCTACTAATTCAGTAAAGCTTATGTAGAGAAGAAAATGTATTATGGTTTAGTCTGAGATAGCAGCAAATAGTGTGCCTGGTCTTGTGCTGTACTGAAATTTAGCATGCACCCAAATTTAGCATAAAACTATAGTATCAAAGCTGGCAAGCACTCTGCTTCTGAATTCTGGTGGTGGTTTAGGAGGGATGCAGTTGCTAGCTTGCCTCTTTCTTTAAGGTATGTGTAGAGAGTGCTTTTCTCCTTGCTGTAGTATTACTATAAGTATCTCTATTTATCACAATACTTTTCAAATCAGTGTAGAGGTATTAGGGTGCTTCCTTCTGGGTTGTTTGTTCTATCTGTTGAGTTCACATAGTGTTTCTTACAATTAGTTGGGAAGTTTTATGTTTGAGACGTTTTCATCATTCTTGAGTAATGCAATTGTAAATGAGTTATTCAGCTCATCTAGACCCATGAGAAGAAAGCCTTTGTTCTATGGCTCCATCATATATTTAGTGTGTCATATACAATATGATGCTTGTAAATAGTTATGAAAGATGTTGATGCATTCTTCAGAAGGAAGCTTGCAGAAAAGCCAGACGCCTTCTGAAGCTTTTGAAGAGATGCATTCAAAAGTAAATAAAATGACTATACATGAATTACTATTGTATTAGTAATTGTGTTTTAATTTCATTTGTTTGATGAAAAATAATGTCCAGGCTGGTACAGGAATTGCTTCAGATAATCTCCTGGATTTGAACACTCAATACCGGGGACTGTCTTGGAGGTAAGTCTTCAGCCAAGGTGATGAGGAGCTGTGTATTCTCTTCTGTAAAGAATATTATTTTCTTCCACATGTTTTGGGGCTTTCAGCTGTCGGGAAGCCGAAAGAAAGTTGCTTCTCAGGCTACCATTTCTTGTGAGGCTGTATCAAGGCCCAGGACCCGTCATAAGGGTAGCTTCACAGAAAATGTTTTCAGTGGTGGATTTTAAGCTAGCCTTTAGACTTCTCTCATGTTTTCATCTTCAGCTACTTGTGACACTTTTTATTTTTATGGTAGGATGGCAAGTTGGAAAACTACAAAATTGGAGAAAAAGCACTGGAAAAACCACTCAGAACTGGTTGCTCTTGGGACTTATCCAAGTTTGCCATTTCTGAACTTTTTGTAGCATCATGGAAAATTGTCTAACCAGACAACTTTTACCACAGGCAGTACACAGTTGTAAAAGACTAAGGGTTTTTTTGTGATAAGTGGTAAATGGCTGGACTTGGTAATCTTAAAGGTCTCTTCTAACCAAAATGATTCTACGATAATATGTAGCTCAGCTGACAGTGACTGAAGCAGTTTTGTGCTGTCCTGACACCTCTCCATGGGTCCAATTGAAAAGCTGGAGAGAACGTAGCCCTGTGCAGGAAGCAGAAGAGAACGAGGAGCTGCTACTGCAGCTCTCTTGTCACTTAGAGGCTGGCTGTTTGGTGCAGCCTTACAATGGCTTCCTGAAGCTGCAACTGGCCTCAAAGTTGACTTTTTAATCTGTAGTACTTTAGGGCTCGCTCATTCGAGTATGTGGCTGTCTCAGACATTTTCCTGCCATTTCATAATGATTGACTCTACACCTGTACAGCTGCAGGGTCATTAAATCCTTCTGACAAGAACCTTTACCACTGAAACCTTAGCCATTCTCCCCAACAGCACTTCTACTTCTGTCCTCTCCACAGAATCTGATAGATGGATAGTTACCAGATTAATACCCCTTCACTTTTTCTCATGATGTGTGTTAGGTTTTCACTTTGCTTATTCTCTTTATCCAGCTAAGAGATGAGTGACTGGGATTTCTCTTTCTCATTTTAGTATTGGAGGAGATGGGTCATTAGAGAATGTGACAACTCTACCTAGTAAGTAAAAGCTTTGCTAGATCTAATTGGCAAGATTGAAAAGAGGGAATGGGCTGATTTCTAACATGTTTACAGAGAGCTCTTAAGTATCTCAAAGCCGTTTTAGAGTAATTAACAAGAATGACCTTTCAAAGAAACAATATCCTAGAAATAACAAATAAAAAGTTGGCTTCATCAGTGAAACTGAGAAGCAGCTAGAAATTACCTTCCTTTCTTTTCCCTCCCCCTCCTAAACTGCTTGGTGAGTGTTATTTCTAAATAAGATTGCTGTGTCCATGATTGTGATGCAATTAATGTCTGCTTTTAATAAATATTCTGCAAGAGCTTTTTCCAAACAGGTATGTGTTCATAGACTAGACCCCTTTGGTAAATAAAGCTGATGACTCATACATGTACCCTGAAGGAAATACTTTTTTTTTTTTTCTTCATTAAAACATGCAACTTCTTGTAACTCAGTCTGTTGTTAATGTAAAGCCACTCAAGTTTCAGTTTGCATCAGCTGTAATACTAAACTTCCATTTGAGAAGGGCCAGTAAACTGTCCTGTGTGTTGCCCGTTATTATAAGCAAAATGTAACAAGATTATAATTAGAATAAGCAATTAATTGATTCCCTGAATGCTATTACATTGACAAAGCCTTCATTAAAATGTGATTAAATTCAGTCTTTGAGATAAGAGTAGCTTTTATAGTTGACAATGTGACCATTTTCACTCTCAGCTGTGAATTACTTTGTCAGCTTCTTCTACGAAACTGCTGTGAAGGTAAGGGAGAACATGGTGGCATTTCATCAGAACCACACATCCAAGGCTTTCTTCTTATTGTCAATAGTATGAGATTTTGCACAGCTGTGAAGCAGACCCAGATCCTCTAGCTGAAAAGAAGCTTCTGCTGGGCTGAAGCCCCCTTCACGTTCACTTCACAAAGTCACCGTCATATGACAAGATTTTGTTTCGGCCTCTTAACCACTACAACATGAGAGACAACTGCACACATTAGTCCTCAGTTCTGCTCATCTTATCCACTGGTGACAGTACAGGGCACAGCAAACACCATGCTGAGCCACTGCCAGCTGGCGATCCCTATCACTACTGCTTGGTGGATGTACCTAGCTGACTGGAGGCTGCAGCAGCTTTGCTGTGCTGTCAAAGAGAAAACGATGGCAGTCCTGCTGTGTGTTAGTCCATGTAGGCGGGGAGCAGATGGTTGTTTTCCCTTCATTGTCATCCTTTTTTTTTTTTTTTCAGACGTCTTTCGAGAGTTCAATGGTAATCTCATGGGCTATTCAACGGGCACTGGGAATGAGAACAGTTCGAATGCATTCCTTAACCAGGCAGTTCCTGGAGCACAGGCTGAGTATGTAGCTTTTTGTTTTACATTTACACGTGATAGTTACTTCATCTAATTACCTTTCAACTGTCTCATGTGCTGTCACAACTTGCTCTGAACAGCAAACAAAACCAGTCTAGCTAGAGTTGAAAATTGGCTCAAAATATGTTAAATGTATGGACTTATTTAAAAGATGAACTTTCAAATGAAGCCAACAGTCCTGGTTATGAAATCCACAAACAAAAAACTAGCAGAAACTGGTGATGGTGGTTTCTACCATTCCTCTTCAACATCTATTCATTTATTCTGTTTATCTGTCAATAAATCTCCGAGAGCATGAATGTTTTTGGAAAATGAGCATGTAGTGAATTGGCAAAGAGACACCAGGAGAAAAACTAGATTAAATCCTCTGTATTTCTGGCCTCAGGCACCTGGATAAGCAAGTGAGAGTAGTCAAGAGAGAGGAGAACAACTAGACACAATCTTGAATATGAAGGACAATTGCTGATGGTCACATATGGAATTTGGTGCATTGCAGACCTAGTGCAGTTGCCACCAGTTCTGCCGATATAATAGGGATTGTCCTGTCTTGCAGTCATCTGAATTTGGCTCTCTGCTTTAGTTACACCTGGGAGGCTGCATGAGTTGGGCTTTGCTATACTGCTTATCTTAGAAATCCCTGGGTTGTTACTGAAAGAGTCAGTTCTGTTTAATTAACAAAACAGATGGCTGCTGGAATTCAGTCATAATTTGGGCACAGGTTCTGGCAGACCATACCTGGATTTGACATTGTTAGTTGATATTACCCCAACATAAATTTGTTTGTTTAAAGAAAAATTACTCTTAATTCCCAAAGAGGTCTTGGAAGTAAAGTTCAGAAGCCAAGTGATGTGTTTGAGTTTTCTCTATCTGAACAAAGATTATTAGGATTTATAAGGTAGTTTTATTGCTCTCCTGTAGGCCTTTGAATATCTTCTGACTCATACAAGCAATCTCAGTAAAGGCTTGGATTTCCTGACAGAAATAGGCTGCAAGGTACCCTGATACATCCTACAGCTCCCCCATACCTGAGAGAAGGGTTTTTGTTTCCTACTGATGCCTGAATGTATCTGTGTACATCAGTGAAACACGTGCAAGGGTTATGGCTCTGATTCAGGCATTCATGAGATTTTATTAACATACTTCCATATGCAGCATATATCCAGATTAGCTTCAGTTTTTACTTGTTGTAGGAAATAATGAGATAGCTGCCTATCTTGTATTTCATATTAGTTGAATAATAAACAGACTTTTTGGAGTGGTGGGAGGACTTGAAACATGATACGCAACCTCTTAAGTTACCAATGTGACTGACTTAAAGCAGTTTGTATCAGTAGCAACCAAGGCATTGCTATTAAATAGTTATTTATTAGCTGTATGAAATGAGTTGATGGATGTTAGTCTGATGAAAATTTGTCTACTTCATCTATACCAAATTGTCTTCTCTCTTCCTATGCAAGCAGCTGGACTGGATAGACATGATGAAGTGGAGCTATCTATGTTCTGCAACCATGTTTTGTAATCATTCAGTGAGGAAATGCAGGCAACAGTTGTCCCAGTTGTCTGCTAGTCTTCTGTTGTTTCTCTGTCTCATGACTCTCTGTAGAAGGGTGTGCAAAAGTAAAGTCATGTAAACTACTACATCAATATTCCTGAACTTCAAGATGCTTCTTCTGGGGTTCTGTTCTCTCATATTTGGCTCTTGATGCATCTGAGAAGATGGATGCATCCTAGTTGAATATAGAAATGTATTGCAATAATGATGCAATCCAGCATTTATTTTTCACCAGACAAAAATATCTATTTTCTTATGATTCAGGGGTCAAAAAGTCTATCAGCTAATGCTGGTATTTCAGAATTGTTACCTGACTGGTCTCTCTTTTGAGTGCTAGTATGGAAACTGCTTTCCAGAGGTGCTGGGCCCCTTCTGAAATCAGGTCATTCTGCACCCTTGCCAGCTCTTGGAAACCAGGTGTAAGGGTATCTTAATATTAAATCAGGGGCTGCTTTGAAGGGCTCTTTAGTGAACTTGATGCCAATGTAGCAATGCAGGTCTCATTCAGGAGAATGTTCCAAAGCCTATCTGCATTAATTGCCAACGTGCCTGCATACATGCTGGCGTTAAGGATAGATCTGAAGCATGTTGTTGAATCAGAGCCTGGCCAAAATCTCCGATTTCATGTGAAAAAAAGGAGGTTTAGAATTAAAGACTGAGAGGGGAGAACAGGTGATAGGAACTGTGAATATCTCTATTTCCCATTAGCAAAATGTTTCTTTTGATCAATATCTAAATTTGGTGGAGCTCAAGGATGGGTGATTGCTGGCACTGCTTCATTCACCTTTTCAGGTTAGATCTGACTGCCTGTGTTGGCTCAGGATGCATCAGCACTTCAGTGAGAAGTCGAAGGTGTTGCAGACTGTCAGCTGAATAAGTGATATTTTCCTCAATCGATATTGAAGTCAGTGCCCTAGCTTATAGGTTTCCACAGCAAGAACAGAAGAAAAGCATGACTACTAGTAGCTTATGATAGCTTTGGCATGTAAATAAGTAGGTCATGACATTGAACAAGGTTAATAGTGAACAGAACTACTATATGCATGCAGTGTCTATCACAAGTAGATGTATCACAGGGCTCATTCCCCAGTAAATACTCTCACTTTAGCGTTAGATTGGTACTCAGTTGGAGGAGGGTGGTGAGATGTATCTCCTGTTCCTACAGTAAACGCAGCACTGCAAACGAGAGCTGAGCTCTGGTTGCCATATAAACAAGTGTCATGCTTATTAATGTCAGCTGATGTGCTTCCAGAAATGACAGACAGTCAGTGAAGTGTTTCTAACAAGAGCCTGAAGGGAGAGGCAGCTCATGCCATAACTACAGAGTTGCCTGGAAGGCCAAAGCTTTTCAGCCACATTGACTTTTCTGCACATATTTGAGGATCAACGTGTCAGGGCAGTCAAACAAGGTTGAAGTGTTCAGCCTAGGTAACTCAAAATTCATGCCACTTTATATATATATATACACATACATACTCACATATATATACATATTCACAAAAGTGAGAGAGTGCTTGCCTGGCTATTGGAAAACAGCAAGGTTGTCATCTTAACTTGTCTGTGTAACTTTGAAAGTTGCTTGGATTTTTAATTACTCTGGAAAGGTAATATGCACAGGGCTGTTACACTCAATTGAAAATTAAGTATTGACTCTAGGTGTAGGCTACAGAAATGAGGGAAATGTGTCCAGTGAACTCTGAAACACTTCAGCTTTTCAGCGGGGTGGGCTGTGGTGTATGCACAAACATCACTCAAGATGTCAGTTAAATATTGGGATTTGGGATTAGCTTGTTTTAGTCCACAAGGAATAGAATGATAGCAGCCTAGTTCTAAACAAGACATTGGCTTAGAAACACGTTGCTGTGTCTGGCTTTTTAGCTGTTTTAGGTGTTAAGTGCACTGTCAATAGAAACTAAATTTTCAGTTCCAGATTAACTTGAGTAAAATCAGTATTCAGGTTCAGTTTGATGTTGACTTTCCACAAAGATGTGACTGTGTAATTTGTTCATAGAAACATAAGGATTGTACTGTCTCCTCAGTCAACCTTCTAATATCTGACAACTTGATTTACAGTGTCTGTTAGAGCATTAACGTTGATCTCTCCATAAGGCTGTTTCTTTCACTCACTGGTTGTCCTTCTTCACAGGCACTTACCAGCCCAAGCAAGAAATCTCCTGAGGCTAATGAAAACTGATCCTGTAAGTTGTCCGGGACTCCTTTAATCTTACAACATGAGAAGAAACAGGTGTTGCATCACATGATAGATCCACCTGCAATGATTCCATGTGCATATCAGAGTGTCAAAGAAATTCAGGCTTGTTATTTTCTTTATTGCACAGAGAATTGACTTCAATGCTGACTGGAAGCTCGTAACAGTGCATATTGGAGTCAACGACCTGTGCAACTATTGCAAAGACCCTGTGAGTAGTAGAACTGGTTAACTGAAACTGTAGTAGGACTCTGATGTCAGTGTAGAAATACGTCAAGGGAAATCCTTGGATTCTTAGAGCCTTCACAGCAATAGCATGAGTTATATATGCTTCTGTATGTTTTGATGGTAGTTGCTGGTGACAGTGCACTGATACAAAAACAGTTACCAGCAACAGAGTAGGATGTTCTCTCAGGCTTAGTTCATGGTCTTTTGACGATGAGCAAAAAGTGGAAAGGAAGAAAAGCACCACTCTTCTGATGTGGTAACTGCTCTACTGCTAGCACAGCCTCTTTAGAATTCACAGAAAGAATTATACTGCTTTGAACTACCACTAGTCCAATGTCATCACCCTGTAACTCACAGTGTAGGGAGGTGCTAGGAACAGGTGGGGTATGTATGAGAGAAGGTGCTGCAGTGCTCAGTATCATTTGAATTTAATGCTTCTGTGGATTGTGGAGAAGCCTTTAGGGCTGCCATAAGGAGATCATGGGAGTTGAGTGGGCAGGTGGCAGGGAGAGGCCATTTTTCTCTGTCAGCTCTTACCCTCTTGTCTTTAATATGCTAACTTGTGAGCATTTTCAATTCTCCCATAGTCCCTTCTGCTTCAGAAATTTGCTGCTTCTGCAGGAGCCTTGCTAGGCTCTCTGCTACTGCCAAGTTTCAGAGCTGTATTTCTAGCTATGACCTTGACTAGCAATGATTTCACCTTATTTTATGAGAGCTTATCACCTGGCTGTGAGCACGCCTGACTGCTTGGTTTATGCTGTTCAGCGTGCACTCAGATTGGATTCCTTCCTGTGTCTTTACATGAAGGGGACAGTGAATTTCGGTTAAATATACTATTATTCAGCCAGGTTTATTTTAAATCCAAAGTTTCACCAAGTCTTTCTGTATTTTAGATTAAGTGATATGTTTAAAGTCCCTGGTCTCTAGAAAGAAGCAAGAACATTTTACTGACAATGTTGTACGACAGAAAAGGAAGTGAATTAATGTGATTCTCCAGCTTCCCAAACTAAATGCTTTGAATCTCCACTCAGCAGTTATCTCTTCACTTCTGTTTCTGTCAGGATCACTACTCAGCTGTGAATTTCATCAGAAGGATTCAAGAAACTCTTGATATTCTGCACAACCAGGCAAGTGCTGTGGAATTGTCCTGGCCTTCTAGCTTGTACTGGCACAGGACTGCCTTGTGCTAGCTCTTATGTTTGATTTTCCTTTTTTTTCCCCAGACACATTCCACTGACTTCTACAAACCCTTCGGGTTTTTTTGTCTTTTCTATCTGAGAGTAGTGAGATGCTGTTCGAAATGCCAGATAGTAATACTGGACCATTTGTGTTGGAAAAGAATCAAAAGCAGTGTTGAGAGAGTCTGGTGGGGGTTCTTGTTGCTGCTTTTTTTTTTTTTTTAAATTTTTTTTTTTTTTTTTTTGTCCCTTCCAACAATGAAGAAAGGGAGGGAGTGTCAATGTCAAATGGCTGCACTTTGGGGTAAAAGAAATGCACTATGTGCTGTGTAACCAGTTCCTTCTAAGCTGAAGTCTAATTTACCTTTCAGGTTCCAAGAGCTGTAGTGAGTCTGGTTGACGTGATGGATCCCTTCCCTCTGAGACAGTTGTTTGTGGATACTCAAGTTCACTGCCCCACTTACTTGGCAGAGTAAGGCTTATTTTACTTCCTTTTGTACCTGAGTTTACTGTCCACGATAACAAAGCATGTTCTTATTCCATGCTTCTCTCACCATTTGAACTGATGTTCAAAGGTAGTGCTACAGTCCTACAGACTCCCTGTGCACTGCTGGCAGCACTCTGCCTGATGGCATTTCCTTCTCTTGGCTTAGACCTAAGTGTTGTCTGGTGACTTGTGTGTTTTGTCCATGTCTAGAACTGTAAGGCTTCCTGTGATACATAATGTACACCTCACTAAGCTTGAGTTAAAGTTACTGATACAGAGTTCCTCACGGTGGGGTTGAAGTCCACAAGCATTTGGATTTTCAGGCCTTTTGAGGGAATGTGAAATATTTGCCAAATAAATAGGTTTCTCTTGTTTCAGAGGCTTTATTGCAATTGGTAATTTGCATTCTTTGCTGGTGTGACAGACAGGGACAAATTCTGTTTCTTGGGAATACAAAAGGAACTGTTGATTGGAAAGGTATCAGCTCAGAGGTAATGCAGCCAGTAAATTTCAAAGATCTGTTTTCTAGTTCCAGAGGGATTTGTGTGCACCTCTGCCAGGCCGCAGGGTCTTTGGATGCCAGGCTGTAATAAATGGGACAAACTATCATATGTACTTTACTAATGTAAAGTGTACATCATTTTGATATACTTGGGGATGAAATGAAACTGATTTAGAGTAGTATCATTCATGTGAGGCATAAAATAAGACTAAGGGTTGAAATGATGAATGATAACGAGGACAAGATATTTTCACAGAAACATGACTGTACAGGTTTCCTTGTTACTCCCATGTCACGAGGGCATTGAGTGGCAAAGGGTGGCTTTGGCATTCTAAGATCTCTAACTCTCTCTATTCCTGTTTTCTCCTCTAACCTCTCCTACAGTTATCTGTGTAGTTGTGTTCTCACCGGAGAAGAAAGCTCACCAAATGTAACGATGGTGAAGGAAGCCACCAGAGCTTACCAGGTATGCTTATCGAGAGTGGTGCTGTTACTTTATTTCCAATTGAGGTGAGCCTTGATTACCAAGTGACACATCATAGCAATATTTTACCCAAATGGGCCCTATAAACTAAACTGGAGGTGATTTCACGCTATCCAAAGTACCATATGACCCAAACCAGTAGCAAAGCTCTGCAGAAAAATTTTGTTGTCTATTACAGAATGATACGTGGAAGTTTAGTCAACAAAATCCTGTCCCCCCCAGAGTGTTGTAGTATTCTTGGCCACTTTGCAAGGCTCACCTTTTGCCAACATCTGTGGCTATTTCAGTTAAGAAGCAAAAGCTTTCTTTTGATTCTTGGGCTCCCAAAAGAAAATAAAAGCCGATTATGGTGCAGAAATGTTGATGAATTATTGGTGGTCATTTTTTTGTTTCTTGCAGCTTGGCATTCAGAGGCTAGTGGAGTCTGGCAGATATGATACTCATGAAAATTTCACAGTGATCATCCAGCCTTTCCTCCAAAATGCCAAGATTCCTCTTGGTCAGGTATGGTCTAAAGAGACTTCTGCATGCAAAGGACTAAGTGTGCGTATCCAGCCTATGGAGACTATATGCAAAACAGTTTCAGCTTGTTCTGTGATTTTCATATTAGAACTTTTTGCTTTTTGGTATAGTACTTCAGATTTCTTCACATAGTTAGCAGTTCTTTGCTTTACATATTGTGATGATGTTATGAGTTACTGTTTTGGAAATTGAATCAAAACTTGAGTTAAGATGTTGGTGTATGTTTTCAAGGCTACATAAATATTTTTCTTTCTGAAAATATAACATGATTAATAAAAGACAGAGATATTAAGTTACAGTTCTTAAAGCAGCACTACTGAATTGCTCACTGGAGACTACAGCATCACCTCCTCTTCATGTGTGTCCCTTAAGTCATTCTTCTGTATCTGACGGAAAGAAAGGTTTACGTATGACCTCATACAAGTAGTAGTTTTAAGCATATAATTTCCTGTTTTCCTGTAATTGGCAATTATATTTCAAGTACCTTGAATGGTAAGTCTCAGTAAACTATAAATCTAGGAAGTGACTCAAACTTCTGAAATTAAAACTCCATTTTCACATGCATCTGCACTTCCTCATCTCACCTGAAACTAAGGGCAGATGGGGCAAATATTGAGCAGAAATTAGTCTCATATACTTGAACCAGATTGATCCTGAAAAAGCTGGCTATAGCTAGTGATAAGTTTGAAAAGTTCAGATACTGCTACAGATAAATTTGGAAAACTGGCCTAAAGCTGCCCAGGAAAAACAGGCTTTGATTTTTTTTAGTGGGGGTGGTTTTTAGTTTGTTGGGGTTTTAGGGTTTTTTTGTGTGTTTTGTGTTTGGTTTTTTGTTTGTCTGTGGGGGATTTTTTTGCATTATTTGTTTGGTTTTGCCTTGGTTTTGGTTCTGAAGCTGGTTCCTGTCAAAAGTCATCACTAGGCTTTGGTACTGAGGTAGGGAACATAGAAATAAAAGAAGCAAAATATTCCTGAACTTTTTTATATTCTCATGAGCATTAGTTCAGATTTAAAAAAGCTCAGGATGTTGTTTTTTTCTTCTTATCTCACAGAACATACAGGTGTTCCTGAACTGAAAACTCTACCTCTAAAATTGGCAAAAGATCAGATATAGATGCAAATTCTGGTACTGCTCCTCTAATAAGTTGGCCCAAACACACTCAAACAAAACCTGCTCAGGTTTTGAGGAGGGACCTCTCTGACCAAAAAAAATGTTTTTTCAGTCATCTGTGACCTAAACTTTCTCATCTCAATACTCATGTGAAAGCCAAGATATTTAATTTTCCAAACTCCATTTTCTTCAGCTCCTCCAGTGTGTGTATTAAAGTACAGCTTTGCTCAGAAAGGAAACTGTACTGGTGTACTCAGTCAGCCCAGCTGCCTTCGCTCGAACACTTACTTGCTTCTTGCTCTTTTCAAGCTTCCAGAACTGACACAGCTATGAAAAAGCAGATAGGCTCTCTTCCTTTTGGTAAAGCATCTGTAACAAGCTTGTTACCATGTAAAGGTACTGCAGAGCATAATAGTGCCTGTGGTGCCGGTTCTGATGATGTGCTGAGGAGAGGAACCCATCTTTACTGCAGAACCTGAAGAGAGACTAGACATGTAATTGAAAATGGTGGGTTTGTTACTTCTGGGTGAATAAGCATCTCTAGTTAAGCATTTCTGGTAGCTCATAGACCTACTGAAGTACACTTTGTATCACCAGGTAATAATAAGACTTTCCACATAGGAGCAGGAAGAACAAGTAGCATGAACCTTCCATTATTTGCTCTGATTTAGCATCCAGAATGCCTGTGTTGGAGCTGTGTGGATTCTTCTGCACTCAGATGTCCTTTACACTTTCATTTGTAGGATGGGCATCCAGATGTCTCCTACTTTTCACCTGACTGCTTCCATCCAAGCCAGAAAGGCCATTCTCAGCTTGCCAGGGCTCTCTGGAATGCTGTGGTAAGGTGACAGGCTCAGCATATAACGTAGTCTTTACTTAGACCTAACCACCATTGAAATAATCCCTGTAATAAGCATTGCAATGAAGGCCTGGGTAATGCCAGACCTTGTGTTTTGTTTCTTCTTTACTAGTCAGATACCCTCAAATTTCTGGTGCTGCTCTTGCTTCTTAAAGTGTGTGGGGAGGAGAGGGATGCAGTAAGTGCACGTTTGCAGTCATTCGTGATTTCAGCCAAGCAATTTTAAATCTATTTCAGCCACACTCATTGTCTTGAAAGGCAGGACAGTATTTGAGAAGGATGATACTTCTATGAGCTGATGTGGGAAACCACCAAATGAAGAATTGTAACTGCATACATCAATTTAAAATGAATCACTTAGAAGTTTGTTTTAAATCCATGGGTTGTGAATGTCTCATTAGGAACTGAAGTGGCTTTAATTCATCTTAGCTTTACTGCCTTTGGAAATGTGTAAAGCTCAATGAAAATGTGTCATTCAAAATTGCCTGAGCACACTTTTACTTACAACATTTTACTCAGCATTGCAGTGCAGTAGGAGTACACATGCAGTCACAGGCAGTATCTTAGATCCAGGATGGTAACTTCTATCTACTTTGGGATAATGTCTTAACAGCTGACATGATTGCTTGCAGTTATCAAGCAGTACCTCTAATTAATTTGGTTTGATCTTCTAAGCACAAGCAGCCTTTTGTTGGAGATGCCATCATGCAGCTTAGCTATAAAAACTGAGGGACTCTTAGTGTCTTGTCTTCTATGGAAGAGAAGAGAGTTTACAACCTTGCCTTCTGGCAAAATTCCAAGGTACTTCATCCAGGAGTTTAAACTGATCCAGTGTAGCTTTCTACTTGCCGTTTTAAGGTTCTTTCTAGAGCTGCTGTTTTGTCACACAGTTGCCATGATCTTCCTGAGAAGTAGATGCATTTTAGCCTTGGGTAAATCAAGGTCTGTAAATACAGTCGGTTTTATATAACTTTTAAAGATATACATGTTTTTGGATTAGAATTGTTATAAAAATGTAAGATGAACCAAAGTGGTTACAAAATAAAGGTTTTTTCTTCCTTTCTAGTTACAACCTGTAAGTGAGAAAGCTGACTCATTTGATTTCGTGGCTGACATTGTCCTCAGCTGTCCAGCTCAGGTAAATATTGCCCTCATTGTGGAAGCTGGGTATCAGGTGTCTGTATGTGCTTGTTCTTGTTGCAGAGAGCAGGAGTTTGGTGTGTCTGAAACAAGTTTACTGAAATTTTTTGTTCTCTGCTTACTTCTCAGTGAGCAGGTACTCTCATATACCTCCTCTGCTATCCCTTGTCCTTTTTCTGTGCCATAAATACTGACTGATTGCATGCTGATCTGTGTGCTTTCGGTTGTAGCACAGATTGTGTTTTGCTTGTGAAGTATGGAGGCAGCTCAAGCCAGAAACAACAGAATATGCAGTTCTATAACTTTCCCATCAGAATCAATGGGGTTTGGGCACCAGAGCACCTCTGAAAACTCCCAGTATCTGTTATGTCCTGAATTAGGGCCAGGTTGTTTTTTCATGATCCATGACAGGGATACTTCAGATTCTTTGGAAACTGCTTCTACAGTTATAAAACAAGCTGCTGAACTTGCAGTACAGTTGCTAGGTATCGGCACGTGGAAATGACTGCTGCAGTCAGCAGTAACTGACTCCATTTCTTTAGCAGTTTCAACAAGGAGGCCAAAGAATTGAACAGACCAGGCAGCTGAGTTGTAGTCTTGGATCTGGAGACAGTCATGCAAGTCATAAAGGAGGATTTTGTCCATATCATATATTCATCCTCTCAGAAAAGAAAGACCTGATGAGTCAGCATGTTTCAAAAGTCCTCAGATTGCCTTAAATTGATCTTACTTCATTTTACCCAGTATTCTTTACAGACATCTTAACTTAGTAACTTCTTCAGTGTCAAATCATTTTTTAGGATTTTATACTACTTTCCTTTCATTCATTGCTATTCAAAGATGCTGCTTTTGAGAAGTAGGATTAGAGAAGTTTTATATCTCTTGCAAAGAATATATGTCCATTGTTTTCAGAAATGGTAAGCCCACCATGCTTTCAAAAAAGTAATTGATAAATGTGCCAGTAGCTTTCCCTGCTCAGAAAGCTCTGCGGTCAAGAGTATTAAACAGTACTGCAAAGGAAAAAATAGACTGTTTCCAGGGGATTTCACCTTCTGTGTTCCTAAAGGAAGTAGTAAATAATTTCAGATTCTGACACCCAGAAATTCCATTTATTGTCCCCACAGTATCTCTCTACATTTTTAAAATCCTACTTCAGGTAGTTGTGTCCAATAAAGTATCAGGTGTGCCAGATTGTAAGGGCCCAGAAAGCCAAGGGAAATTATTTGTCTTGAGTCAATTTAAGATAGGATAAATCCCTACAAATAAAAGACCGGTGGATCTTCTAATCAATTAAATATGCCTTCTGATTTTAGTGCTTTGTAAGACCTTCTCATGCAGATACTGGAACTGCTCTTAACTGAGATAAGTAGGCATCCCAGTGAAATTTTGTAGCCTGTACAATATGCATGGCTTCCTGAATGTGTGTTGCATTAGTAGGGGATAAAAACAGCCATGCAATTTTTACAGCATCTCTTGGAGTGAGGAGTTATCCTTTCAGTAAACAATCTTTTATTTCTTCTCCGGTGACAGGAAGATCTGCCCAGGTTTCACTAGACTTTGTATCAGTGTCTTTTGAAAAGACTAAACATCAAATAAAGCCTGAGTAATTTGTGGAAGGTTAGGAGGGGAAAATGTTAAATTCAGTTGGGATCTGTCATATGCCTTTTTTGGCATAAGGTGCTAAACACAAATCTTACTTCTGAATTTAACGCAAGAGCATGGTTTCAAAATCCAGATCCTCATTTTGTAGCTTAGGCAATTATTCTCTTGGTGGTATGATGTCTTTATATAACTTGCTATAGCCTGCCCTGTGTTTATAGCCTTATATCTCTTTCTTTTGTATTCTTCTTTCTCAGAACAAACCATTCCTGGGAACATACAAGAACAGCAATAACACGTATCCACCTGTGGAGCCCACTAACAAGCCAATAGAGGTAATCACTGCATCTTTTGCTGTGTTTTAGGCAAACTGTGCAAAGCTGTATCTGGTGACTGTTCACAAATCATCCTGAATTTGAAGATGAGAGAAACTATTGCCAGTTTTCAGAAAGAGAAGTCTTGCATTGCATATTCCTATGTAAAAAAATGATAAACTCTTCTTTTCCTAGAAGCCAAACAAAATGAAATGTATTAATTGGAGCAATTGTATCAAAACTGTGCTCAACAGTAAGTGACCTGTGATGCATCATTAATTCAGATAGCAAGTTCCTCACAAAAGAGGGTAACTGAGAACCCTGAGCCCCCAAATGCTCTGAGGAAGGTTTACATACTGTCTTCTTGAGCCACCGTACTTCCATGCGCCCAAGCACGTTTAACCTGTAGATGGCAGTCACCTTTACATATTGGTTATGCGGCCAAATACAAAGGGCGTGATAGGAATCTATTTTCAAAGGGATTCACTTTCCACCATGACTGAGCAACCACCACAAGGTAGATTGAACAAATTGCCGAAACAAACTTTGTGTCAGACTTGAAGAAAGGAGGTAGTTGTTTGCTCTTGAGAAACGGCTGGAGGCAGGCAGACTAAGCGTGGTCGGAGATGGCAGTCAAAATGAGCTGGGCTACTTTGGCATACTAGGGGCCCTCATGACTACCCAAAGTATGAAAATCACTCTGTACCTTGAGGGTTACAAAGAGCAACAGCTGTTATTGTTTCAGCAAGCTATAGTTTGCAATACTGAAATGAGATTTTTATCTGTAGAGATAGTTACACTTTTAATGGGTAGTTCTTGCACTTCCACCAAACCTCAACAGCAATAGCTTTTGAAGTGATAGGGTAAAGGAAAGAAACAGCAGAAAGAGTAAAGGGACAGCTTCCTCTCTGATCTCAAAAGCTGTTCTTTCTGGCCTCTGCAACCAGCCTTTAACTAGATGGCTGATAGTGGAGCCTAATACACCATTTTTTACAAGAACAAATGAATTTGTCTTGATCTTTTTTAACAGTAACCATGCTTTCTGAAGTCTGCATAGTTTTTCTCTGAATGGTATAATTGTGTAATTGTAGAATAATCGGGGTTAGAAGGGACCTCAGGACATCCTTAGTCTAACCTCCCACTCCAAGCAGGGCTGGCTGTTAGATCAGCATAAGCAAATGTCTTTGCTCTTGTGGGGACTGCCCATTACAACAGTTAGGATTTTCCCCTTGCTGCATTCTTAGGTAATATTGTTGCTGACTGCCAAAAAGTGTGGGTGGCATATTCACAGAATCATAGAAAGAGAATGGTTTGGGTTGGAAGGGACCTTAAAGATCATCTAGTTCCAACACACCTGCCATGGGTAGAGACATCTCCCACCAGACCAGGTTGCACATGGCCGCACCCAACCTGGTCTTGAACACATCTAGTGATGGAGCAACCACAACTTCCCTGTGCAACCTGTTCCAGTATCTCACCACTCTCAGTGAAGAACTTCTACATAATTTCTAATCTAAATCTACCCTCTTCCAGTTTGAAGCCAGCTTTGTTTGGTTTTACATCTGATATCTTTTGAGATAGAGCAGGACTTCAAACCTGGAAACCCCACCTTCTAAGTTATGGACAAAATCTCCAGGCTGTAGAGAAGGGGAAAACCTCATTCTTCTTATGGAACTTTGTCAGAAGCAGTATTTCTAGATTAAATATTTGGAAAAGTTTTATGACTTGGCTAAAAAATTTCACCAAAAGTAATTCCACAAAGAGGAGGAAAGGACTTTTGAGCTGTACAGACACCTAGCTAGGATCTAAGTCTTAACTTGTTTTTTCCCTTCACTGTACGATTAAAGCATATGAATTCCGTAATATTTTCTAACCACAAGGTGAAACAATTTTGTAACTTGCCATTTCAGAATTGGGGCAGTGACCTGTCATGCTCTGAACAGACACCATCTACTACTGTCCCCATATCAGGTGAGAAAGAACTTGTAAACTAAAATCACGAAAGGGAATCATTTCATCTTTTGTGTTTCAAAACAGTAAGGTCTTGAAATTGTACATCCTAGATGGAAAGCAATAAACAATAAAAGCTGATAGATTTAGCATCAGAGGAAAAAAGTCTGTCTCGCCATACACAGTAAGTTTTGCATCACTGCAGGCATGTGTTCTCTGTGCATAAATGTGATCACATTTCTCACACACAGCAACATGGCAGATGAAAATTGTCTGGGTAGGTCAGTGGCTCAGCAGGTTTAACCTACCTGGTGAGCCTACTCTGATAAACAGTACAGTAGGAGTGCTATGTGTAGTTGGAAGGCTTTATGGGGAGATTGTTAGTAGGTAGTATTGATCTATGACCCAAACAGAATCACAGAATGTCTTTGGTTGGAAGAGACCTTCAAGATCATCTAGTCCAACCTTAGACCCAACACTGCAAGCTCATTGCTAAACCATGTCCCTAAGCACCAGGTCCACATGCCATTTAAATGCCTCCAGGGATGGTGACTCCACCACCGCCCTGGGCAGATGATTCCAATGTTTGATAACCCTTTCAATGAAGATATGTTTCCTAATATCCAGCCTAAACCTCCCCTGGCACAGCTTGCTTCCATTCCCTCTGGTCCCGTCACGTGTCACTAGGGAGAAAAGGCTGTCCCCCTCCTCACTCCAACATCCTTTCAGGTAGTTGTAGAGAGCTATAAGGTCTCCCCTCAGCCTCCTCTTCTTCAGACTAACCTGGAAACCAATTAAAAGAGATTGAGTGCTTGCATCCCTAAACATATCTAATCTGTTTTCATTTTTTCCTAAGCCCTTTTAAGTTCTGTTTACTTCCATGTTAGTTGAGTACACTGCTGCAAACAAAGGCAAGAAGTCATGCCTTTTGCCTAGCTAATGCACAGAACTTGAGGGTAGTTCTTCCCAAAATTTTGTAAAAGTGCTGTCAGATTGGAACTGAAGACTTAGGTCTTTATTCAATTAAACAGTGTTTTGTATCAGTTGTGAATAATCCTGTTTTTTTTTTTTTCTCCTGCTGTTTTTTAGTACATGAGCTAAAACCTGCTGACATCAGAGTCGTAGGAGCACTAGGAGATTCTCTGACTGTGAGTATTGCTGTATTCCCATGTCTAGAATGAGAAGACTGTCAATTTTTACCTGGATGTGGTTGTGTCGGGCATCATCAGATAGAAAGCAAATTGCTTTGGCTTGGCAAAGCAAAACTCATCTACCTGTGTCCCTTTGCAAAGAAATAGCCTGAAGGGATATGAGTGACACTGGCCGTTGTGTAATCCAATAATGAATAATTCAGGCCAGAATAGAAATAGGGTCACATTCTCTATTGCACACAGTTTATTCAAGTGGTTTTTAAAAGGGAAATGTCTGCCTTATAGGAATATTTTTCTCTGACATAAAACCAAGAGCAAGCTATGGGCATTTTTCATGCAATGATAGATTTTGATGAAAATTCCTATGGGATTGTAGAATGAAGTGCTTCTCAGTTGAGATAAAATTCTGATACTTCTATATTTCAGAATCTTGCTTTTAGATGTTGCTTCGTGGCTTAAGCATCTTCCAGTTGAAACTCTGTTGTATTTTGTCTAAGACATGCAAACCGTAAAGTGTAGGCACAGAAAATAAAGGTCCTCGGAAAGAATAGCAGGAAATACTGCAGATCTGCACCAAATTTTTCTGAGAAAAAGTTCCAGAATTACACAGCACTACAGAATTGTTCTGGCATGGGATGAAAGCAAACATTTGTGTCAACAGTTCCCATGAATTTTAACTCCTGAGCTAAACTGATGCTCATTCTAGCAGCTTCAGCTCCTGCAGAGTTCAGGGGGAGTTGAAGGGACTGAAGCCCTTATAATGATCAGGCTTATCTACAGGCAGGTGTGCATGTCTTCACCTCTGAAACTGATTTCGCTTCACCTCGTGTAATACTGTCTTTCCCCCCCTGCTGCTGAACTTTGAGCTTTTCTAGGAAGACCTCAGTAATGACCCTGCAAGTCTCCCTCCTATCCATTGCTATGTCTTTTAAAATTAATTGCTTCTTTTTCCTCCCCCACATCTAGTGCTAGCTAGACATGTGCACTAGCACATACATCTTCTTTTTAAAACCCTAATTATTTTAGTATATAAAATGGCTCGGAGAGCCCTAGTCATAAGGGCCAGAGTCTGATGCTTGGGGTTTGTTTCTCAAGAGCTCTCTGAGCAAGTCAGTTTTTCATACTGCCATTATTCAAGCGGTTCCTATTAGTTGCCATCGCCACTGAAAGGTGTGACTGGGGTTTTTATTAAGGGATTTATTGCTGGGGGCATGGAGGGCACAAAAAGACGACGGAGTATTTCCCACACATGTACACATCCACCCCCCAAAGTTCACCCAGCAGCAGTGCACACTTGGTACTTCCTAACTATCCCTGCTGTGGAGGAGCTACAGCAGCAAAGATCTGTCTTGGTACACTGAGGCATCGGTTTTCCTTGTGGTATTTCCCTCAAGAGCCCTGGATGCAGTCAGTGTTTATGGCTTAATTGATACCATGGCTTTTTGGAGAATACAAAATTAAGCAAATTCACTAAGAAACTATAAATCTGTAGAAGAACCCATTTTCATGATTGCTGTCCTGAATGTGAGTCAAGGTGCTGACCTTGCTAGAGGTCTGTCCCCATCCTGTGAGCTACTCAAAAATTCATTGCAAATGTCTTTGTTCTTGTGGCTTTATTTATTTATTTTTTAAAGAGATTGTATTTCACAATGCAGGAAGGCAGTTCTCAGTCTAGATACAGTTGGAGATTAATGAAACAATAATAAACCTCGAGCAATTTAGTCATGTCACTGGCTAGAATGCATCTGTCTGACTTTTTAGCAGCAATGCACAGTGAAAGCAATAGATAAGCCAACATGCTTATCTGTATTGGCAAAAAAAGTCCTACCTACAACTCATAGGTTAAACTAGCAGACTGGGTCCAGCAGAGGAAAAGTGGATTTTTACATCAAAGATTTGTTTTCTTGGCAGGTTGAAAAGCAGCTCCTCTGCTGATTTATTCACAGCTAAAACTGGCTGGGAAAATGTCATCAGAGTTTTTTCCCTGGATTATTAAGTCTCTCCAAATCAGTGTTCTTCAGGATTTGCCGGGATGAAGCATTTTCCTTCAGAAAAATCCAAAAAAATACGAGAATGTTGATGTTAATCTGGGTCCATCATTGTTAACTTGCATCCCATTGGGTTGATAAAACAATATTAAAGTAATAGTTCTAAAGCCTTATGTCATTGACCATGCAGTCTGACACATTCTGGCTGGTCTCTACCTCCTCTGATGCTCCACAGTCCACTATCTAGATGAGCTGCTTTTGTGCAGGAGGAGAAGCCCATGAATTTGAAGCATGGGTGGTGCAGGGCTGCCCAGAGGCCAGTATCAGGTGGTGAATAAGGACATGGTCCATTTATGCTGAAAAGGGGATCTTGCAAAAGCTTGTCTGGATGCAGAGTGAAGTTACCGAAATTATTCATCTCTTTCAAATCACGGTATTTATCTTACTTAAACTTGTATCATTTTTTTTTTGTTTTAGTATTTTATAAATGATTCTTTCCATCCTTTCCAGACTGCAGTAGGAGCCAAACCAACTGACCTACAAACAGCTTGGAGGGGACTTTCCTGGAGGTAAAAGTGCTCAGTTTTCTATTTCTCCATTTTTGTCCTTAGAGAGAATTAGAAGTGCAGGTCACTTGGTTGTGTAGTTACATACTTAAGTATGTAAATGCAGAGGTAGGATGCTGAGAGCAAGTATTGCTTGGGAAAGATTGGAGGAGTCAGGACTGGAAGTGAGAGGGAGTGATTCTTGTGAGTTTTTTTGGGTTTGTTTTGGTTAGTTTTTTGGTTTTGTTTTGTTGTGGGTTGGTTGGTTTGGGGTTTGGTTTTTTGGGGTGGTTTGGGGTTTTTTTCAGGGTTTTTGTTGCTGCTTTCTTTAAGCAGGCCTGATTGCTACAAGCTTGTTCCTGTGTGTCTGACAGTACTGGATTATTAATATGAGTGAATCCTTTTAGCCTCTTGCTAGTCTCTCTGGAGTTCATTCAAAATATTCCTGTTGCTGTATCTAATGCAGTTTCTAATGCTAGGGAGTCTGAGTGAATGTGGATTGGCATGAATATAGTGAGAGCACTGCACATATACTCAGTGAAGATACCCCAAACATCTTTGCTATTGCAAAGCTGACAAAGACCATACATATCAAGAGTGGGTGTGATCCTCAATAGCTGTGCTAGAGGGGAAGGAAACTAACTGCTTCATATGGGCAAGAATTTGGTCGATAAGAGTGTGCACACATAAGCATTCTTTTCTTCATCCTTTCTTCCCCCTTGTATGGATCTGCAGGCAGAGGTATCTTCAGGAAGGGCGGCCAGAACTGGTATAGGAATGTATTTGCTATGCACACAGACACGTTTTGAAGGGTAGAGGCTCTTTTCATCATTCATGTTACAAAATACCAGATAGGTGGTTAAGAAACACCATGGAGTCTTTGGTGAGGGAGTATGCCTTTCTGTGATAGGCATCCCAGCATGACCATATGAAAATTCATTTCTCCCAGTACGCTCTATTCCCAGTCTGGATGCTAGCTGATGCCCTTCTTGATTTAATGTGAAATCTCCTTTCTGTACTTTCCCTGAATTCTTGTGGTTTATCTCCTTAGTCCTGTTAGAGGTTAGTATTTTGTTGGGTTTTGGTTTTTTAGGGGGGGTTTGTTTTGGGGTTCTTTTGTGGGTTTTGTTTGGTTTTTTTGTGGGGTTTTTTGGTTGCTTTTTTTGTGTTTTTGTTGTTTTTGGTTGGAGTTTTTTGTGGTTTTTGGGTTTTTTTCCTTGTTGTTGGTTTTGGTTTTGTTTTTTGTTGTTTCTTTTTGGGGTTTTTTTTGTTTGTTTTGTTTCTTTGGGGTTTGTTTTGTTGTTTTGTTTTCCTCCTCTATTTTTCTGGACTGCTACAACAACATATGGTGACAGTAAGACAGATGGTTGCAGGATTAACAGTACTTGGTGATTTTGTTCTTTCCATTTGTAGTATTGGAGGTGATGGGACTTTGGAGACCCAGACTACTTTACCCAGTGAGTATCCTGGAAAATCAGTGTAAGAAATGTGAAAGGCAAGTAGTACTCTGAAAGAGTGGATGCTCGGAAATGTCTGGAAATGGTCGTGCTTTCCTTGTGAAGAGTGGGGGATGCCCATCTATTGTAGACATGAACCCTCCATGTGAGTCACAGTTGAAACCCAGACTGACCCGACGAGCTGTAAAGTTGATTCAGCCCCTCCGCATCACAGGATCTGCATGTGATTGCATTGTCCTTTTGACAGAAATGATTAGGACTAAATGTGCTGAAGGTGACAGAAGTTCATGGCAGACCTGCTCCTCCATTATTTCATTTTGTGCTTTCTTGTGACTGACCGTAATGGCTGTGGGCAAATGAAAGGTTATGAAATAATTAGTGGTCTATCTAGCTGGGGTTGTTGACAAGGTTATGGTTCCTTCTGCTGGTTTCAAGTTGCTACATTGCACTGAAAAAAAAATCTAAAAATACTATAAATTGCTTGTCCTAGTGTTATGTGTAATTGGTCCCTGTAGTTGCTATAGAAACCATTAAGTGGTCAGTGTGACCACAAATTGGAAGTGACTTGGTTCACAATTGTATGTGATCCATGCTGTGGGGCAGTTTGACAATACCTGACACTTAGTAATAAAATCTGATATGCTTTATCTTGTACCATACACATCACTGCATTTAAAGAAAAACAGAAGGTGCATTTCATTTATGCATTATAAAAGAGACTCTAAAAAGAGGTTTCAGACAGCACTACAAGCACAGTAACAGTAAGTTTTCAGATACCACGCTCTCCCACGGAGGGTTTTGGTGAAGTTTAGAAATGTGAATAAAATTCCCTTCTCCACAATAAATATTATTATCTTGATGAGTAGCTGGAAGAGTGGGAGGTAGGGGGCCATATTTGAAGAAACTGCTCCTGGTTCATAAAGGAAAGTAACTGTGATTACTCTGATATTCAAAGTCAAGACTGGCGAGTTGTCTGGGACTTGTACATCTCTTGAGATGCCAGACCCTGACTCCTCAAGGCCACAGGAAGAAATAGTTACAGTTCTGAAGTTTGGACAGTATCTAAAGTCTCCAAAGTAGGTGTGTCTATAGCTTCAGTAAGCTCATTATAAATGAGGGGAAATATTCTCACCCCTGGATTGGCTTGCACTTCTGCGGGAGGCAGTGCTGCCAATTAATTGTACTGTGGATCGTTAAACATTGTGGTTTTTTCTTTTTAAGATATCTTGAAAAAATTCAGTCCAAACCTCTTTGGCTTCTCCACTGGTAGCTCTAAGGAAACGGCTGGATTCAACGTTGCAGAGGGAGGTGCCACAGCACGGTAAGCCTGATCACAACCCAGAAAGTGCCAAGGGGGGAGAACTGAGGGGCTGACACATTGTCTTTCAAGTCCATGTTGAAGTTATCACTGACAGCCTACTTGTTTTGAGCATGTTTCTGTGATCTGATGTATTTAATTGTTGGGGGGGTTGTGTTAATTTTTTTTTAATTACTTTTTTAATTCAGTGTTTAGGGCAGTTGTTTGTATTTTTTTTTTTAGAGACAGAGAGAAACTTCCTTTCTTTATCTGACTTCTTCACAGAATTTCTGAGTCAATGCCTTAGTTATGCTTCTAATTATACTAGTACCTTTTTCTGCCCAGCCTTCAGTATGCAGGTCCCTGATTCACTGTCAGGCCATATCTGTAATGAGAAAAAAATCATGAGCTTCTCTCACTTATTCCTTAATTTCTGGGAAATGTGACTCAAACTAACAAATAGAAGCCACTACTACCCTAATGGCATTAAAAACTACCTGTGTTTGCAGTGCAAATAAAAGAACAGAATGAGCAGCCGATAATGAATTCTTTTCTCCTCCTGAATTAAAACTCTACTAGTCTGTTAAGAACCAACATGTGGAAGAGTTTGTATTGCATACACTGTACCTGCTCTATGGATAGTCTTGGAATTTGTTTCCAAGACTTTCTGTGACAGTTTTAACAATTGTTAAATGTACTGCAAGTGACTTTCAGGGTAGATAGCAAAGCCTGTGTGGCTACTAGATATTCCATGAGCATCCTGAACAAAGACTCAGGGTGATCAATATGACTCTGGGAGTTCAAATAATGTAACCACATTTGTGTAGGTGCTGGAGAGAAGCAGGGATTATTAGCTCAGTCACAGTCTTATTCTAGTATATCAGGAGCTCAAGTTTCCAGATGGTGCCTCAGCGTGGTTTGTGCTTTGGCCTGTGGATGTTGTATCCTGCCAGAGCTGGACTGAGACTCTCTAGCCTGGCAGTTCCACACTGTAAGCAATATCTTCCAGCCATGAGACAAGCTGTAGGAATTTAAGGCCAGATCAGGAAAGCTGGTTAGGTGCCCAGCTTCCATGTAAGCCCTCAACTCCCCAACCAGATTTCAAAGGAGTTATGCAACTAAATGTCTCTGTGCGTCTGGGTATTAATGGTTTTCTCCAAACAAAATGCACTTAAGCCAACTCTGAGATGGGAAGAATTCATCCCAGTTGTCTGCCACTTGGCAGCCCTCTTAGCTGAGACCCTTTCAGATCAGATTTTTCACTTGTGCAACTGCTGCTGACCTTGGCCCTTCTTTGTTTTCTTGGCCTTTTGAGGCATCATATTCCATGTACTGATTTTTGCTGATCCTAAGATTCCCTGAAATGAAGAGTGGGAGAGCAAGATTATGTGGTCTCAGAGCAGGTATCTAAAATGTTTTTGTCCTCTCCCTACAGAAATATGTCAGCCCAAGCACATGAATTGGTGGAGCTAATGAGAAGCAGCTCAGTAAGTGGAACCTGGAACACCCCTCAATGCTCCTGTGGTGTCTAGGAGATGATTTTAACTGATAGGATTCTTGAGTAGTGAAGAGTGCTTTCCTGATAGAAGAAAAGTCAGTGTCCTTGTCTCTGGTGTGCTTTCCAAGATGAATGTGCCAGGGATTAGCCTTTAGGAGATGATAATTTACCTGTACAAATCCATGCAGGTAAGGTAACAAATACACAAGGCAGAGATTAATGTAGGGTGCAGTGCAACCAGGAGTTATAAGGCTGGTAATGAGGAAGAGGAGAGATCTGAAGACTCTAGGGAGATCACAGGACTGCTTAGCTGAGCAACAGCATTCAAAGGGGAGGTCAGAAAGGCTGAGTGTAGAGTAGCTGGAGCAAGAACCTGGTGACCAGTGTGAATCCCACTATATACACTTGGGTCTGGGAAATGGCAGTACTGGGAAGGGGAACAACTGAAGTCTTCCCAGGAGATTAGGCCTTCTGAAACTCTGTTACTTACCAGACAAGTGATTAATCAGTGGCCAGAATCCTCAGGACTGGGTGAATCCCTGTCATGCCACAAACTTTCAGGGAATTAGCAGGTGTTCTACTGTTGTGGACCAGCCTGATGTGCCAGCTCCACTGAGAGCTACACAGGGCACCAAAAGTGTGACTCACTTTTAATTCACCGGCTGCTGCTGCAGTTTGAGGGGGGTGAGGGGGGGAGGAAATCTGGGGGTAAATCAAGGCTGCCCTGCTCCAAGTGCTGGCTGAATTGGAGCAGGTGACTGGGTGTGAGCTGCTGGTTCAGAGAATTGTAAGGGAATGGGAGTGTCTGGTGCTCCTTGGCTCAGGCTGAATGGGAAAGGAAGGTACTGAATAAGCAGAATCTGTCAAAGCATGTGTCTCTCCACGTCAGCACTCCTGATGGATGCTGCGTGCTAACCCCACTGTCAATTACTCTGCATTACTGATCGTTTGGCAGAGTGAAGGGAGCTGGCACAGCTCTTAAATATAACAGTACATGGCTCTAGAGTTTTGATTTATTCACTGCTTTTTATGCATTTTTAAAAAGGGGGGGGAAGTCCTTGCCACACTTTGCATCTTCATGAAAGGCTTTCCAAGCAAAGTGCTGGTTAAGGAGAAGAATTCAGACCTGTGGGTGATTCCCAGGCCCTTCCTCTATTTGTGGGATCCTTTTGCAGATGTTTGTTATGTAAATGCACCACACTAAAAATAGTTGCCTTTGATTCCTTTCTTTGTACTGAATGTTACAAAATGTTTTGATGAGATCCAGCTCTCAGCAGTGCCTATTGTTAGCTTGCGGTGACGTGGATGCTGCAGCTGCCCTTATATGAGCTCAGTGAAGTCACCAGCCTCCTGGACTCTTCTATTTTAATCCAGCTGTCTGTTCCCTGGGGCACCCCTTGCCCCTCCCAGCCATGGGCTAATGCTTGCCCAGCTGGCAGGGATCCCCAAGAGCTCCGGTTCCACAGCTCCATGAGTCACTCCAGCATTCACTCCCACACTGTTTCATCCCCACGCTGCCCACAGTGTTCAGCCGTGGCTGGCAAATCTGTCCATCCCTGTCCTGAAGCTAACATTTCTTTAGGGACTCTTGCTGCCACAGACACATTTCCATTCTCGGCTACCCTGACAGAGCTTGTTTGCTGAAGGGGATTTCCTTATGAAAGCCAAGGTGAACTGCAGCTAGACTAGCAAACAATTCACATTTTCCCCTTGGACAGATGCTTTTCTTTCGGCAGCTTAACTCAGCATGCCTCCTTTCTCTGTTCTGCTGTGCTGTCTGTACCCTGTTTAGCCCCATTTGTGAATGTTACCTCTGCATGCCTAAGCAATGGATGCTGCAATCTGTTTATTTTATGTGCCACTAGAAAATTAACTTCAAGGAAGATTGGAAACTGATCACTGTCCTCGTTGGAGGCAACGACCTGTGCCAGTACTGCTTGGACAAGGTTTGTATCTCTGAATTAGGCATGCTCATTCAGGCGCTTGGCAAGTGACCAGCCCTGGGAATATAACCTTTCTCTCTCTGTGAGCCAAAGTTCATCTTTGTTTTAAAAGCTACTTAGAAGTCCTGTTCCTTTCATCTGTATTGTACCAGAAGCTAGTATGCAGCTTTTAATATTGGAGCACTGTAGCTCTGGATCAATGCATTATTTAGGAACGAGCAACCTGCTCCTATATTGAACAAAAAAACAAGGATAAACTGAAGAGCTCTCCCATCTTAAATGGACAAAGCAATCAAGACAGCATTGTGTCTCAGGCATGTTGTTATGGGGACACAAGTGAAGTTTTATTCTGGAAAGCATCTCCACACAATAATTGCTAAGAATGCCTAATTCTTGCTTCAGAATGACACTAAAAGAAATATCAGTGAATTTTTTTTTATAGTGAAAAAGTTGTCTTATCTAGCTGTCTGTGGTCATCCCCTCTGAAAAGGTTCCTATGGCACACACTGGGGGACTGGAGCCCAGCTTGTTGAAATGACCAGGGACTCTTCTCTCAGTTTTGCTGATTTTCCTTTAGAGGTTGCTGCCTGGAGCCTCTGCCTCCACAGCTGAACCTCTGTAACTACATTCATGAAGTCATTTTGCCTATGGGTTATGTGGGGCCTGACTGCCTTCATATCTATTTCCCCAGATTGACAGTTTAAAAAAAAAGATAACACTCTGTTCATAAGGCAGACTAGTCTGGTTTGGGTTACAAGACAATGTGAAATCCTAAAATGTGATTTATGTAGTCATTCATAAGGAAAAGACTCTGCCAAGAACTATTATATACCTTGGGATTTTCTGCACAGATAAAGGGAATGTATTAGCAACATAGACAAGCATTATATATAACCTGGGTGTATATGGTAATAAACCTCTTGGTCTGAAAATATATCTGCCAGCAAAGGCAAAAAGGAGCATTGAGTCAGTATATCTTCTCATGGACTGCCTTGCAACTAGAGTTTGTGGACTCTTTATTCAGGTGAATCCATTAAGCTTCTTGGTTCCTGAAAGAAGACTGATCCAATTATATATATATTTGTTTGTTTTTAATTACACAGGAAACCTATTCAGTGCAAAAATATGTAAAGCACCTTCAGGACACTCTGGATATTTTCTATGAGGAGGTAAGCTTTTAAGATACCCGAGCAAGCTATGTTCTTGGCAAGCACACTGATGGGTTTTTTTCACCTCTGATAGACTGCCAGTGATTCTGTTTCATACAAGGTCATCTTCCAAATAGCTGGAGTCAGACTACTCCTCAGCACTGTACTTCAACAACTACATTAGATAATACCCTGAGAAAGTGGGCTGCAGTTTCAGGAAAACTGTGTGTTTCACAGTATTTTTGCTGTGGACAGAACACAGCACAACCCTACAGCCAGTTTTGACGGCTAAGCCAACGGTACGAAGTTTAATTTACCCTAGAGAAAATGGAAATGCCCCAGGGAGTGAAGCAGCATTTCAACTAGTTTGTACTAGCTGCTGGGAATTTTTTGGCTGACATCCACTGTATGTCTCCCTCCCCCTCCCTTTGTACATCATCCTGGCACAGGCCATTGGTTGCAGTCAGTGCAGTTTGCACTGACGCCCTGACCTACGGATGACACGTCTTTCTCACTTTGTAGTGGTATCATGTTCTGTGATTTGGTATGTCTGGTTATTATAATCCCTGCAGCTCCCAAGAGCCTTTGTCAACGTGGTAGAGATACTAGAGATTTCTGGACTGCGTCAGATCGCAGCAAGCTCTCCGGAGTGTGCTTTGTCAGTAAAGTAAGTGAGCAAAACAGGTCTTTGCCTTTAAACTGCTATTTCTTTCAATCAACCTAAACTGCTTCTCCAGTTCATCCACATCAGGCTTTCCAAGTCTGCTTTTGTTGCAGCCTTTACCCGATGCACTCATTCCCATCAGCTCTCTATTACTTCTTCCAACACTTCAGCTAGAAGGCATGAGCCTGTACATAGCAGAGTCATCACTTTTCTTCTGAGCTCTAAGGCAGCCCAAGTCACCACATAATTGCCATACTACTGAACTTCAAAGCCCTTTTTGTCCAGACATTCCCTGCTCAGCAGCACAGGCTGACAACCCTGACGCCTCTCCTTGTATTCAGTGCTGCATTGCCTATGGTGCAAGCTGGGCTGGGTACAGCAGAACGTTCAACCAGGAACTGCTTTTCACACCTAATGGAGGAGACAAAAATCTTAAAGAAGATAGAGGGACTTGTTTTAGAAAGCAGCAGTGCCTTTACAGAGTCAGCCTGGGCATGAAAAGGTTCTTTAGCAGAAAAAGGTATGACAAAGACCAGTGATTGGAAACTGATGCCTAATGAATTCAAATGAAGTTAGGCACAGATTTTTAATAATAGAAGCGATTAACTACTGGAACACACTAGAAGGGAAAAGAATGAATTGACTCTGTCTTGCCTGATGTCTTCATAGTCATTCCAAGCACATTTCCTATAGGGCACATTTCAGTGAAGCACAAGTTATTACCTCTTGATAAGGAGCTAACAGAATAAAACAAAGTGGTCTAAGGACAAATTTGTCTTTTCTACTTTTAAACCCACTTTAACCCACTTATTTTTAAATCTGCTGTAAGCCTCTGCGTAGGTGTTTCGGTTTTGTTCTTTTTTTTTTTTTTATTACATACTATCACGTGTGATTTCCTGCTGATGTGTGGCATGCTAAACACTTTCGTGTTTTACTTAAGAGTTGTAGATCCTGCAGCTATTGCCAGCTGTGAGAGGTGTTCACTTTGAAAACTAAGTCAGTGGGGATTTTTTCCTGAAGTATGTGTCCATTTCTAAGCCAACGAGGTGGCTCTCCTTTGGCATGTGAGCTCTGAGCACCTATCCTGAGCTTCTTGAAGCAGACACACATTGCTGAAGAATTGCATAAGCTATCCCAGGTTGGCTTTTCATTCTGGTATTTCTTTCATTGAAGGAATGTTTGCCCATGTTTCTTAAACCCTGAGGAAAATTCTTCTGAACTACAAGAAATTAAGAGAGTTAACAGAGATTTTCAGGTAATACCTTAAATTCTCCAGCTGGTCATCTTCACTTGGGGCTTTTTATATTGCTTCCCTCACTGCTCTTCCCTTCCTCTCATGGATTTCCTCAGCAAGACAGAGAGGAATGACTGGGAAACAGTCTAACTAAAATCCTACTCACCTACCCACCAGTCTGTCTACACTGCCTTATTATTTGCCCTCCGTTCTAAGTTGGAGGCAGATTGAGACCAGTTCTGTTTCCAGTTGCTGTTTTGACAGCTGTAAAGCAGCTACTGATGATGGCTGTTCTGTTGATATGTGTTTGTCTATTATGAAGCCAATGAATAGCTCACATGAATTACAACATTATGTCACTGAAGGGGTGACAAATTACCTTGCATCAGCTGTTTTGTAGTTACCCTTGGCAGGGAAAATGAACTAAACCAACCTGATATTCCTTTCGCTTGCCATGGGCTGAGAGTATGCACGCAGATAGCTTGCCATGGGTCAGCTTGCTGTCTAAGAGTAACTTCTCATAGCCTCAGGCATAGTATTCACCCAAATTTAACAAAGGCTACAAATAGCTACTGGAGCAGAAATTTTTCCATCATTCCATCCTTTGAATAAGAGAATTACTGTATCAGTTCACATCATGTTTTCCAGTCCTCCGTTATGGTTCTGGCAGTGGATATTGTTCAACGAATCTGACAATGCTGAAAAAAAATACATCTTGGAAAAATCTTGTATAAACCCACCCAGGGGCTGTTTTCCTTAGCTAAGAAAGTAAGGTTATGAATGTTTAGAGATATGACCAGGAGCAATAGAATTTATACCCATAAGC
This sequence comes from Actenoides lindsayi, assembly GCA_025331215.1. NCBI lineage: Eukaryota > Metazoa > Chordata > Aves > Coraciiformes > Alcedinidae > Actenoides > Actenoides lindsayi. The sequence continues at coordinate 32,660 of WTSP01011784.1, read as the reverse complement.
TGGCAAGTAACAAGGAGATGTTTTTATTATCTGTGTGAATGGCTATTACCATAGCTTTCAGAAGTGGAAGGTGATTTTTTCAATGCTTAAGTTTATTTCACTTCAGTCATACCTTTCTGAAAAAAATCAAGTGCACTTCAGTGTCAAGTTGGCCTTTTGAACCCATTTATCACTTCTAAAAATTTTGGCATTATTACTTTTTTAAAATTCTCTGTAAATTTGAATCTCATGATTGTGCAGTCCTGATTTCTGTAAGTAAGGCTTTTTTTTTTTTTTTAAATTAAGAAACTTTACAATTCAAATTATCATAGCTTCTCTGCATTTCTTCATGAACAAAATTATTTTCTTAGAGGTTCTCTGAACTGATTTATACAATTCAGCTGAATTTATACTAATAATTTATGGCTTCCTACATTGAAAGAAGTGTATTATTGCATACTTTTGATAGCTGAGAAATGTCAGATGAAGCTTGTAAGCAGCTTTGCTGTTTCCAATCATTCAACTCCATACAGGCTGAAGCCTTACAGCTGATCAACAGTGGTCGGTACGAAGAGCGTGAGGACTTTGCAGTTGTCATACAGCCATTTTTCCGAAACACGTTGTTGCCCCTGGATGGAGTAAGTCCTGTTTTAATTTCCCATTACACAAGGACCAATATGTTGATGTCTCTAAAGGCATTAAGATCCATGCTGCAAGGACTGTGTTTTCTTCTCTTTGCACAGTCTAGCAGCACAAGGTAGACCCTGTGATAAGATTGACAGAGGAGAAGACAGGAAAGACTGTGCTGCCTGTGAATCAAAATGGCTTTCGGAATCATTTGTAGTGTGCACACATTAAACCTAAGCACCCTCTGGCTTCATCTAAACTGCATGTTGGTTCCCTTCTTACTTCCCTTGTTGGGGGCTTGGTTGTCATTCACCAGTTTTCTTCTGTTGTAGGTTATGGAGTATGTTCAGGTTTCCTTCACATGGAGACCAGCACTTGCATGCCTGGCTCATCTCAGCCCAGAAACAGGAAGCAGCCTTTGAAGCCAAACACTGATTTCCCTTCTTCTTTTCCCTAGCCTTATCACTATGTATGCAGTATATTTAGGGATACAAATATTCAGCATAAATCATGGTCAAAACCACCGAGTTTTGCATAATATTAGTTCTTCTGCCATATCACCCCCATTTTGTTCTACCAGCCTTCAAGTCCAAAAGATGGTTACTATATTGATGAGGCACATTTTCCCTAAGAAAGATATTTGCCACAACTGGATAAATCCACAATTTTTAATGTTGCCTGAAATTCAGAAAAATTGCAATACCTGAAAGGTTGTGAGTCTGAGTTGTGGGAGTTTTACAAGAAAAGGCAACCAGTTTTCTATCAGTTCTGTGCAAGGTGAAGTGTGTGTCAATGGCAGAGTCCACATAAGAGACATGACTCTTGATTTAGTGACAAATTTAGGTTTTTGATGAAAATGGCTCTATGAAGTTGAGCAGGCTGCATTACACAGAAGGTCTCAAGATGCAGTAATCATCCCACAGTTGGGAGTATCTAATTTTATTTGCAGTGTCAAAATATAAGCTTATTGCCTTCAGGAAGATACCAAAATTGTGAAGTGGGTATACCAAGTACAGTGCACTATTAGATATGTTAGATCTCAAAAGTTTAAATGTGCTAAGACGACATTTTTGCTTTTATTGCAGAATGGCAAGCCAGATCTGAGTTTCTTTGCTTCAGACTGCTTTCATTTCAGTGCAAGAGGCTATGCTGAGATGGCCATGGCCCTCTGGAATAATATGGTAAGGGGTTGTGACCTAGATCCGTATGTGTTTGTGGTAGCAGACCCTAGAAAAGATAATGAGAAAGGTGTCTGAAACAAAACTGTAAGCAAGAAAAAAAAAATTGTATCCTAAAAAGAGGAGGGCTGCTCAATTAGAAGACCCTTCTCAGTCTGCATTGTTTAGGTACATGATCCAAAATGATCATGTTGGGTAAAACAGTGCAAGTCTTTTGCTCATTCAAAATGAGAAATCCTAAGAGTCTTAATGTAGTGAAAAATTCCCTTCTTATTTGGTAAATAACTTGCATTAAAGCAAAAAAATCAGCCTAGTTAAACATTCAGTCCTGTAGATTTCCTGAAAATGTCTGTTGAATGAGCTTGCCCTTCTTCAGCGAATTCTGTTAGATTTATTTGGAAAACATCCCTGTGATTGAATTTTTTCTGCCATTACTAATGTGGACATGTTGTCCCACCCACTCTAGTATCTGAAGCAATTCTGGTGGAGTCACTGAAACTAATGGAGGGCTGAAATCACGCCTGTGATGCCTCTGCTTGCAATCATATTCCTTCTGTCATTTTGGGTGAAATGATAGCTTTTGACTAGTGCTGGAAGAGTGTGTAAGAGGCACATGCTGGCCTTGATAATTCCAAGGTCACAGTTGCTTTCAGAACCATAATGATGCTCGTGGTGCAAGGAAGACTGGCATTTTCATGCTACAGTGACATTGCCTACTCTTATCTTATAAACACCAGTACCCAAACACGTTGTGGTGGCAGAAACCCTGTATCCTAGTTTGTACAAGAAACAAGCATAAATGGAGGGGAATTTCTTTTCAGTTCAAGTAAAAGCTTGAGCAAGATAAGAAACTTAACAGGATACACCAGAATGAATTTGAGCACAAGGACTGGGAAATGCAGGGCAGAAATCTGTGCAGTTGCCCAGTATAGCATATAAGCTGTAGGTCCAAGGTTATAGAAAGCAGTAGACGTACAGTGCAATGCATGTGCTCTCAGTAATTCATTTGTGCATGCACAGCAAATCTGCCTGTTTTCCATCAGGCTTCCCTGTCTGGGACTCCAGATGACAGCAGTCTGGTAAGCTTCATTGTCCTGTAGCTCTAACACAGCTAATGAACAAGCCCAGAAGCCCCAGGAAAAATGTAGAAAACATTCAAATTGAGCATGGCTGCAGGTTTCAGGAAGAAAAAGAGACAGTACCTGGACATATGGTAGCCTTAAATTGGGTTTCTGTTGCCACATGGTGTTCCTATTGGCCATTACTCATTACTGGATCACCCTAAGTCATTCTTCTATGCCACCAGAGTTTTATTCTGTCCAGACTGTCACTCATTTCCTATGCATTTAAGTATATTGACACAAAGCTTCCTACTGGGGTGGTGGGGATCAGGTTCTAACTAATGCAAAGCACAACTATGCCCTTCTGTAGAGATCTGCCAGTCTATGCCAACTGTAGATTTTACTGTTTACTATTTAAAACTAGTTCTCACAACATGTCCCTGGTTTTTGCTCGCAGCCATGTACGGTGAGGCTGTGCAAGCTTGCTGTAAAGGCCGGGCTGTTTCCCTGTTCCCTGAAAAGCTCAGCAGGCTGTAGGCTTATGGCCAAATGACACGGATTATTGTCAGTACACGTAAAGGGCCAGAATGTGCCTGGCCGCTGCATGGGTATGCAGGGAGAGGGGTGGCTTAAGGAGCCTCTCCCTCACCCTCATGATGTTCTTTGCCCTTTTTGCTTCATGCAAAGCAAAGCATGCTCCTGAAGTCAGAGGACTCCGTAGTCTTAAGGGGCCCTCACTGGTCCCAAATCTACCTCATTGGTCCCTTCACCCAGGAGAAGAGATCACAGTGTTTAGTTTGTTTTGCCTTCATGTTTGCCACATGGTCTAGAGGAGCTGTGTGTTTCTTCTAGAAGTTGCCCTGCTCACTCATGGGCATGGGGATAATGTCATCTTCAAAGCTCAGCAGCTAATGGTCCCGAGGAACAGATCACATAGAGATGAAGAAAACACAGCTGGCTACAGAATTTTGCACCTTATCATCCTTTGTCTGGGCTCTGTGCCAGACTCCTTACCAAGTGCTCTGGCACGGGGAGTGTTACAATTATCTACAAATAACCAGTCATACTGCAGAATATGAGTGACACGTCTTACGAATTAACCACATCAGAATTTGAGCTATTCCATTTAAGATGCAACAAAACTATCAAATTCAGTCTTTACAATGCTAGCTGGCTGGCAGGGTGAGTGATTATGTTTCTTATATGAGTCCAGCAGGACTCCACAACAATCAGAAAAACTTTCTATTCTGTTTTGCCTTGTCTTCTCTCTGCTTGTTAGATTTCTTCCCTTCCCTAGTCATATTTTGCTGTGGTTCACCTCTCTCCTTTCATTTTTCAGTCTCTGCATATTTTCTCTCTTTTTTCTTTTTCTTTCTTTCTTTTTTCTTTTTAATTTTTTTAAACAACTAGAGAGAGAAAGTATTCCCAGTGTTTCCATATGGTATTCTTGTGAACAGGATTTGTTTCCTCCATGTTGTGTTGGGCTTTTTGTGGTATTGTTTCTCTCCCTTGTACAGCTGACATTTTAATCACTTGCGAACAGTAAATGCACAAATAGACAATAGCAGAAACACCAGCACTCCTCTGTGCTGTATTCCCAGAACTGCTGGATGACAGCTCTGTGGTCCTCTATGGGCCAGTCCTGAAGTCATTACTTCAGGCATGTCCACACAGAGTCATAAACACTTGAGTTAACATGACTGAGCAAGTCTCTACTTGTTAGCTTAACTATGGTAACCAATGGTATGTGGACTCCTAGCCAACCACACACACTGTATGCCATTAGTCTGGACATATTTTGAGTTTGAAATGGACTCAGGGTGAGCCTTTGGTCAGCTATTGCAACTTAGCTGACAACTGATAGGATAAAAAGCTCTGTTTAACTCGCTTCTTGCAATCTTGTGAAGTTAGCATCAGCTAAAACTCCCAGGGAATTTCTTGTCTGAGTGAAGCCTGCAAAGGTTGGCACCATCTCATCCTGTCTCTGTAACTCTCCATCAATTCTGAAGTCAATTCCATCACTGTGACACTTAAGCATCTTTCTTTCAGTACTGTGCTAAGCAACATGACTAACATCTGTCACGTGGGATTTTTATTTCTTTTTGTTTGTGGTTTATACTGTCATCTGAGATGTGTATGTGGGAGAACTGGGTGTATAGTGAATGACTTTATTTTAGCAGAATATTTATAAAGTATGTGGTATTCGGAGTTATTTTCTCCTCCACTGAGTGCAAAAGGAGGAAAGGCTTCTCCTCTTTCTTGCTTCCTGAGGGAGTTTTTCTGCAGACAGTACATCAGATTCTCAATGTCTTCACTTTGAGTGTTATAATGTTTAGAAACTTTCCTATGATGCACCTTCTACCATATATCTCTATTACTGCAAACACCAAAAGATTGGATAAAAAGTAGTAACTACCCAAGTCAGGAGAGTCTAAGGAGGAAAAAAACCCACCATTATGTTCACTATGCTTTTCTCTTCTTTAGTTGGAGCCAGCTGGTGAAAAGCAGACTTACAACAACTTTACCTATGACAGATCAAAACTCAAGTGTCCAAACCCAGTAAGTAAGCATAAAGATGTCCATACTCTCCATTAACCACTTTTCTTTTTCTCCTTTCTTCATATTGGTAACATTCTTTAAAATAATTTATTTGTGAAGGCTTTAAATAGCTAAAATATACTCCTGTTTTCCTTATTATACACAGGAAAATCTATGTAAAATTTAATGCAAAATAAAATTATTCTCACTGCAGTGGAAAGCCTCTCATTTAAGCCAATTTTAATGAGTCTGTGTATTTCCATTTGGTTGTCTGCAGCAAACAAAATTGGAAATGATGTCATCACTCTCTGAGATGGCTTCTTTTTCTGTTCTAAGATTTTTCAGGTAATAGGGCAGTAAAGAGTTTGAGCTAAGATAGACAGAAGGCAGAAACAGATGATAGTTTGTCTAAAGATTGACAGTTCCTCTCTGGAAAGTGGGGTTGGCATGTTGTCTGAATGCTGCCTGTTGAGTGATCTGTGGTCTTAAAACCTTTGCTCTCCCTTTGTAGGAGAAACCCTTTCTTTTCACACTGAGAAACAGTGGATTCGGAAATTCAGATCTCAACTTGAAGAAAACTGACCCTTCAGTCCCCTATTGGGCTGTCATTGTGGCTGTGGCCGCTGGACTGCTGGCGGGTTCTTTACTCGTTTGGCTTGTGTTGGGAAGAAGAACCAAAAGGCACCAACATGCGAATGACACAGAAAGGAACATTAGAAAGACATCTCTCTAAAGCAAATGGAACAAACGTCAGTCTCTGTTGAGGCTGCTCTCTGGTGTGTTGCAGAGAGCAGCAGACTGTAAAAAAACTGTTGGATATAAATTCTCCATTTCATTAATAATATTCAGGATGTCAGTTGCTTGCATGAAGTAAGAAACCTTGTTCAGGTATCTTGGCACCTTAATTGTGCATCTGCATTTTTTCCTTATAAAACTGTATGTAAAGTGTTAGATACAGGTCCATGATTGTGGTCTGGTATTTCTCAACAGCAAGGTAAGTAAGACAAAAAAGAAAAGCTGCAATTTCACATCTTAGATTCCAGCAAGACCATTGAGTTGAAGGTGCTAAGGTCATCCTACACAGGAAAATACAATGCCATGGAAACATCTTTAAGCCAACTACAGAGCAACCTGGAGCATCCATGTGTCATCCCTGGTGCAGTACTGGGCAGCACCGCTAGAATAACTGCACGTTCTCTACTCCTTGAACTCCAGGCTCCATCTGTCTGGGACTGGATGTGGGGCTGGGTCATGTGCATCACTTCTCCTCCAGGGCTAAGTAGCCCAGGGCAGTACTGTATACTCCTGGTCACTGCTGTGCAGCAGCTGGTTCCAGAATTACTCTTCCTGTGAAGAAGGAATTTCTTCACTAGTATGCTTTAGGGAGTCTAAGCAAAAATGAGGTACCTGATTGGCAACCTAGCCTGACTGAACCCTTCTCACAGGACCTGTTCAGGTCTCCCAGATAGAGGTTGCCGTGGCTGTTCTCCAAGGAAGAATTAGCAAAGTTTTTTCAAAATTCTGATCAGGAGTTAGAGGAGGTACTTTCTGGAAATTAGACATACCTTGTTTTATGCTTGCAGGTCAATTCATATGATCTACTAGTAGAGAAAATATTTCAGAGGTTCCCTGTGATCTTGTTTTCCACTAACTTTATGTCCTATGTCAAACACTTCAAATGTTGATTTCACTGAAACCAAAGTGTGGTTTGAACTGGTGTGATTTTGTTTTGTTTAGGTTTGGGTTTTTTGGTTTTTGTTGGGTTTTGTTGGGTTTTGTTGTTGTTGTTGTTGTTGTTTTGTTTTGTTTTTGCTGAGTTGTATAACATTTATAGTCCAGAAATTCAAATGAGCAGAAAATTAAAATGTTTCAACGAAGAAAGTGCTCTGCGGTTTCTAAATCTACTCATTAAGCACTCAGGAAGTATTCAGACTCCTCCTTTTTTCCATTTCACCCCTGTCATTGTCCTTGATAAGATAAAGAGATGTGGGTAAAATACAAGATGTATAGTGAGGTTTCAGGGGCTGTAGCTCCACTCACCTCTCCTCAATACAATATTGGGCTACTACTAGTAGGACTTTTATTTGCCTAAATCTTACCCACAAGTGTGAGACTGGGAGCTCTACATGCAGCCCCAAGAGGGAATATATTTGGAATGCAAGATAAACACCTGCATCTTGTTTCAGTGCAGCACAGGCACGGCTGCTGCTCTTCCTGTCTCTGCCTGCACTGTGGGTTTGTTAGTAATCTACCCAATATCCCAACTGCTAGTATTTATTTAGCTCAGTAGTCTCAAACCTGCAATGCAGGAGACAAGATTTGCTGTATTCCCATCCATTCCACAGCACCTTCACCTCAAACACATTGTAAAATATAAGCCTCAGAAGTGGGGAACCTGAGCAAATATCTTGGTGGATTATGAAAGCTACACTCTCCTCACATCCCTAAATGTTGTTCTTCTGAGTCCTCTTACCTCCTGAGAGCTTGGATAGCCACATACAGCTTTTGGCTTGGGAAGGAGTAACAAGATACAGTTCTCTGAAGAACCTTTCATCAGTACTAGGTATTTCAAAGGAAATTCAAAACAGTAGTTTGGTGCTGATTTACTTCTCTAAATTGTGTAGATGCAGGAAGTGGAGTGGGCATTCTAGAGCATGAGTTAGATACAAAATGCTGCAGTCTCTCACATCAGGTTTGTCCTACCTAGAGATGGGTACAAGTGCATCTTGGGTTTCATGCTCGTGCCCTCAGCTAGAATAACTAGACATCTCCTTTCCTCACTTGGCTAAAATTTGTTCTGAGTTTATGAAAGCAAAAACGTTAGAGGTGCAGCCTGGTAGGAAGTGAGGGGAAAGATGGCTCTTAGCTCTTCTGCCATCCTGAAGTATTCTAGATTGGAAATAATTATTGGGCAGCAGCCCGGTTGACTCTATGTTGGACAGTGGATCCTCAGTTCCCTGTGGCATTCACGTCTGTAAGAAATGCTGCCATTACTGATGCTTGGGGGAATGGAGAAACCATTGAGCTTAAATGATATTGGCTCTGTGCTGCTTCTGCAACAGGACAGTTTTCCCCTAGTTTCTGTAGCTGTGGCATAACTTTAATGCACTATTACAGCAGAAGCACATAGGAGCTGGAGCAGGAACTAGAGGGCTTCTCATTTAATCTATGGAGATATCTTCTGGCATCGTTGTTGTGCATACTGAAGTATGTGATGAACTGCACTGACATTTAAAAAAATAAATAATCAAGAATCATGCAGTTTGCAGCTGCTTCACAAGCTAAATTATTTCCTCGAAGATATTACTGCTGAGCCTTCCCTCTGTGCACATTAAATGGAGGCAACATTAAGCTGGAGTGAATGACAAATGATAAGGTCTGGATCTTAGTTTCACCGCATTCAGTGTCACATTAAATCAGAAAGTAATCTGTGCATCTTGTCTGTCAGTTGTCTATTCCCCTTTTTTCTGTAATAACATGCCCTTGGTTTCAAATGCCTCTATGGCATTTTCCCTCAGCAAACCACTGAGTAGGCCAGATTGCCTTACTGGTGCACAACAGAAGCGAGGCTTATGAGGAACCTCAAGTCTGTACAGAAAACTGCATGAAATGGATGCCATCTTAGCCTAGGATTTTGCTTTGACCAATAGCGGTCTCAACCACCACTGAAAAGCACCTCTTCCGTGTAAAGTGGTTTCCTAACATCCTGGGTAAACAGGCTTTATGAACTCTTCCTCTAGAGAAGAGCTACAGCTCAGCCTGCATGAGCAGGCACTGTCAAAAGGACCTTTGTGGGCACTGGCCTTGCTGCCAGGCTCAGGTTGTTGTGAAGGGCACTCAGAGTGTTATGCTGTGGCCCGGTCTTGAGAAGTAATCTGTTCTTCAAACAGGGAAGCGATGGAGCCTGACAAATGTTGGCAAACCATTTATCTGCAGCTTTGTCAGCAGTCGAGTTCAAGGTCTGGCCTCCCTTGTCACTGCTGACGGATCTCGCACTAGTCATGGTACAGTGGCTGCGTTTTGCTTTGTAGGGTCAAACGGCACAGAAGAGTTTCATCTAGGGTCTGTTTGCCCCAGTGTCCAGTTTAGGGGCACAGTGAACTTGGCGAAGTGAGAGAAAATTCAGGAAAAACATACACATGGAAGAATTTTGTGTGGCTTTGGAGATTGCCAAATATTTCCTCCCACCAGCTTCTAGATGGTGAGATACAGATGTATTGTTGACAAGTGCTGGTCAGTATGTTATAGATTGGGACATTGGTGCAAGAATTTTGTTACTTTGAGTATATAGCTAAAATGTTGAGGTGAAACAACCCCACCCCAAAAAGAAGGGTATGGAAAAGTCCTGGATTATTACAAATATGTGTTTTCGTGATTCACGTTCCCTGAGGTATTTAAAGAATTTATTATTGGAGGAACACAGGCTTACATTGCTTACTCTTTTTTTACCCCTATTTTAAAGAAGGAAGATACCTGGGATTTTGCGAGAAGCAAGACAAAAATCTATCCATAAAGTAGTTCTCAAATTACTTAAATGAAACAAGTTTTCTGGGTATCATAGATCTCTGAGCACAACAGTGAGGGATGCTACTGAGAACTATTGTGTTAAAACTATTTCTGTCCTGAGTACACAGTTTGCTCATCCAGGGACCTGAGAAGCGTTTCCAGCACCAGTCTTTGTCCAAAACAAGGGGTGGTGGAAGAGGGGAAAGAGGCTGGCACATTTTAACTTAGCACATGCTGAGTATCTTCCCTTTAACTGTCAGCAACTGTCCTTGCCACCACTTAGCTTTTGCGGACAACGGGTGTGACGCTGTCTTTTGCCTATTGAATTCCCTTCTGAGTTCAGTAAAATTCTCTTACACGTTTTGAAAGCCAGCGCTGTCAACACGCACCTGACTTAGGGGGAAGTTTATTAACTTTAGCTTCTTTTGATGAATATCCTAGCACAAAACAAAAGTTGTTCTGTTTTTGACAATCGAAGAGAACAGTTGCCCAAGGGAAAAGACAGAAAGCTCAGGGCTTGAGCAATTTTAGAAAACAAATAAAAAAAACCATGGGAGAGCTTATTTAAGGGGTGTTTGGAACTACTCCCTCATAGCCTCTAGCTGGAAGAAATTCCCTTATGTCTTTCCCTTTCTGTGATCTATGTGACAGTTACTCATAATGATGTCATAACTAGATTAAACTGTGTGGATTTTCATGAGAAAACTTCATTCACTGAACTGCACGGAATTTCCCTAATTGCAGGCCTTCAACAGGCTTTGCAGAAGTCATGTGAGGAAATGCGCTTACATTCTCTATAGGATGGAGTATGGGATCCATGAATGTGTTTCAGTGGTAGAGTGCTTGTAGTTGCCAGGCCTTCTGCTTCCTTATAAGACAGATTTAAATAGTCCCTTTGGACTAGTGGTGCTGCAGGGACATGGTTCAGTGAGAGGCAGTCAGGAATTTCTGCCACTGATCCCTGGGCTGACCCTGGAGTGAGTTATTTCAGCTGGAGAAACCAGCTGCTTCCAACCATTTATGAGTTCTTTCTCATTGGTGTAAAATGATTATGGCTGTGAAGAAGCAACATGAACCGATACCTTTAAAGTGTTTATATCATAACCATCAAGGATTTATTTAAAAGTCCATTTACTGTTAAAATCTAGATGTGAAGGAAAGCCCTTTAGCTACCATTTGTGCTGCCTAGGTGACTGGGAGCACCATCTCAGGGTCTCAATGGGCTTAGGTTGTGATAGGAGATAATCCCCAAAGTAAAACAGTAGCTGGGCTGCTCAGCAGTTGTTCAATTTAATATCAGCAAGGGAGCTGGACCCTGGGCGTTTCAGAAAAAGTTGTGTAACAGTTTCATAGTGGGTGGATAAGGCAGAAAGTACTTTCCATGCTCTTGCACCAACTCAGTTTTGCAGTCAGTATCTCCTGTTAAAGTCACAGGAATTGGCCAGTTCATCAGCTCTCCACCCACCAGGGATTTATCCACACTTGCCACATTGCCCACAAGTATCCTCTGAATTAGCTTTTAGATCAAAGTATATATAACACAGGAGTTTGAAGTAAGTGGAGAGGAGACAGCTGGAATAGATTAGACAACACAAATCAAGGGTGCATCTTCCAAGAGTTTCTAAGACTTGCTCTCTGCTTAGCAATCTCAGTAACCATCTTGTATTACTTCAGTGCAGATGTGGGAACCCTCAGAAAGCTCAATTGTTTGCAAACACAGCCTCTAGAACTTGGAATGCAGCAGCTTCTTAACGTCCCACAGCAAAACTGAATGATTACATGAATCATGTAACAGCTCTGAATATTCCTTCTAGACCCTCTGGGGATCTGATGACTGGACACACCTAGACCGTGAATCCCAAGACAGCCTCAGGTGGAGGACAGACAGTGAGACGTCTGTCCATAAGCAAGCTGATAACACCTCAGGAAAGGTGCCAAATCAGATATTCAGATATCTAAATGTTTTTTAAGTTTAACAGCAGAGTTGAGCATGTATTCTGAAGAAATGACATGGGACTCTGCGGACCATATTTAACAGGATTAGACATTTGTATTCCATCACTGTGTCATCTACACAAGCTTTTTGTGCATCCGGACTGAAAATGACACAAATGCCTCTCAGCCTTTGGCAGAACATTTATCTATCACGTACTTGTTTTGTGCCATGAACTGACCTTTACCTGCTGCTGCTCCTGCTGCACTAGTTGAACAACCTCTTCACCCTTTCCCCTACCTGAGACATCCTTTTGGTACAGCTGCCAGAAATCTCTGCTGCAAGGTAAGTAAATAAGCCAGACTGGCAACTAGGACATTCCCCCAGCTGTTACTTATTCAACAACGAAATACTCAATGCCTTTGTTGAAGCATTGTCTAAAGAATTTTACAAATATTTATGAGGGTAATTTGTGCCCTAAAATTCCTGTGAGATAGTCTTATTACCCACCATCTGCAGATGATGAAATTTATGTGCAGAGAGGTGAAGTGATGTGCCCTGGGCTATGTGATGAGTCAGTGACTGAGTAGGAAATTAAACCCAGAAGTCCTGGCTCCACAGACACAGCCCAGTTGTGTAACCACTATACAACTTATCACAATCAATTGCTAACATAGCCAGACTGGCAGCTGTGCCAACTTTACGCCTGTTTTTCCCCTTAGCTTAAATGCAAATACAGCAAAACGTTGGCAGTCTGTGTAAGTGGGGAGAGAACGGTGGGGAGCAGCAAGGATCAAGTCTGCCCTGATGCTCCGTATCTGCACAGGGGCAACAAGCTCTCAGCAGCACTTTGGCAGAGGCCCAGGCTGTGATTATCCCAGGGTGGGGAATGGAGAAGAGAGAGAAATTCACTGCTCTCCCATCGTGCTCCCACTTGCATTACCCACACCCAGTAATTAGCTCACCGGGTTCCACCTCCATCCTACAAGACAGAAGGTTGTAGGTTGCACCCTCTCCTCACCTAGCTCTGAAAGGATCCTTGCACACTACTTAGAGTAGGAAGGGTCAGGATTTTGGGGGATTTGATCTCAGATCTGTTAAAATGGTGAAGGTGTGTCCTTTAGAATAGGAAAAAGAAAAATCCCATTGAGAAGAAATGTTGCTGAAATGGAAATTTTTTTTCTTGCCCCATTGGTCTGTTTATCTCTCATTTTTCACTTGGTGGAAGAGAAATGATGAGGGAAAGTAGTCATAAAATGAGATTTTTCATTTAAGAATGCTATTTCAAAGACTATTTAGCTATTTCCAACACTGTTTAGTTTCAGAATATTCAGAAGTGCAGGATGTCTGCCTTTTCACTTATTTTCCAGCTGAAAGCATATAATTGAAAACATATAGTTGAAAAATACTACTGATTTGGAACCTTTAAATTTTTTTTATATTGCTATCCTGATTTTTGAAATGGAAACTAACTGTGAACCACCAGCATGTCTGGGGAGAAAGAAAAGTTGTTTCTTCTGAATAGTTGCAGTAAATTCAAAGTTGTTATTTCAGAGCTTGAGAGGCAGCTTTGCTGCAGAGCTAACTCCTGTATTGATCAACACGAGCTATTTGTACCAAGTAACTATGCCAGCGATGAGAGCGACCACAGACCAAAACTGCTGTCATGCAGAGCTGCCATCCACGCTGCTCAGCAGTACCAACATGTAGCTCTAAAACCAAATTATCAGTAGCCATCTTCAGTAAGAAACCCTGCAATGTAATTATTGTAGCAGTTGCAGCATGTGCGTGACTGTCTTGGTTGGGTAAGCCTTTCCCACTGACTCCAACAGCAGCCCAGAATTTAAAAACAAAAACACCAAAAAAACCAAACAAACAAAAAAACAAAAGAAAACAAAAAAAAAAAACCACCCAAAAAAAAAGGAAAGGGGGAAGTATTTTTTTCTCCACATAAGACTGCCTCCCAGCAGCCAGCATCTCTACCAGGATGCTCACAGCTCATACCTTCAACAAACTGCTCTGCTTGACCTAACCGGCAATACCAATGCTGGAAGGGAACAAGGAGTTATTGAAAGGAGGAGCATGTGCTGCTCCATCCCAGGAAAGGGAGATCTGCTTCAGTAGGAAGCCTAGTACCGGCCTTGCTTATCCTCTAACCTGCCAACAGTACCACAGAGCTGGGGAATTGCGCTTGGGTGTCTTCCTGTCAGACCATTTTTAGCAGAAACCTGTAAGCTATGCGGGATTTTTTTGTTTGTTTTTTGAACAATTGTGACTTTATATGAAAGCAGTTGTGAGCTGGAATGACTCCACTTGATGGGAAACAGGGTTGCCTCTGCAAATTGTCAAATCCCAAGCTGATGTTATTTACCAGCGTGTTCTCCTTTTGGTCCTCCTTGGAGCTGCCCCAACTGACTGTTTGCTATGACAATCTAATTATAAATTAGTTTGGCCACAAGCACCAGCTGCCTTCAGTTTCTTTTATCTCATTGAACTGGGCAAGCAAAAGTTAGGTGCTTCAGAGCCTGCTCCCTGTGTGAAACCAAAGGAATTCAGAAATGTATTAGAAAGGCATTAGCTTCTCCTTTTCTCTCTTTTTTTCCACTGGAGCCCACCCAGATGGAGCACAAACAAGGAGAGGATAAATGCAAAGTGCTCTGCCACCCTGAAAGCACGCGCTGACGTCAGCTTTCATGAACTGGCACTTTAATCATCTCATGGGGAATGTTTTTCTCTCTCTCGCTCTGCAGCCTCCCTTTGAATTTCTCAGTGCACCAACATTAGCATTTATGGCAAGGAAGATTTATTTTCTTTGCTGGTTAAGAGAGTAGTAAATTTGGAATGCTTTTACAAGCTGCCAGACAGAGAGCCCTGGAGATCCAAAATCCTGTAGGCTCAGACTAGGTGCGTCAAGGGCAGCAAAAGGGCAAGATTCTTCCTCTATGTATGTCCGCTTGCATTAACAGCTAAGATGAAAAGCAAGGGGCTAGTCCAGTCAGCATACATAGAGAAGTTATTTGCTTCTCCAAGCCAAACTCTGCAAAATACTCTGGGGGCAAAAACAGTATAGGGTACCAGACGAGAGGGACAGATGGATTAGGGACCTTCAAAGGTCTTTTTGAGGCATGTAAGCTAATTTTTTTAGAATTAAGGACTGAAAATTAGCAAACTCATTTTCTCTTCATGTGTCAGGCCTCAAACAAGCACCTTGTGTTCTTCCTCTACCCCGGTCTTCCTGGCTGCACAACAGATAATTGGACTTCAACCCCTTCTCACAAGAGCTGGGAGTGATGACTTCAGTAGAGTGTGGAAGAGCATTTTAAGCTCCATGAAGAAGAGTTCTTTGTAAGTGCCTTGCATTTGTTGTTATCCAACTTTCTGCTGGAATTTAGCCTAGTCTAGTCCTCTGCATCTACTACTGCCTAGTTGTAGTTTCTATGTTTCCTTTACATCCTTCACATATGAGGGAGCATGTGGGAAGCAAGAGTAGGATGCAGCCATCCTTTCTTGGCTGTTTGCCATAGGTGTGCCCAGAGATGATATTCTCCCCCTTGGCATACCAGCCATCATAACACATGAGTTTGAGCAAATCTTAGTGGAGCGATTTAACAGAAGATTTTAGTCTTTATGATGCAGGGAGATTGCCTCACGCTATACATTCAGAGATGTGCTGGAGAGGAGGGGAAAAAAAGGTTGACTGATACTAACGATGCCAGCAGGCCGTTGTCAATATAGATGCAGTCAGCTGGTCCCATCAGCTGCTTTCATTAGACCGCCTTAATAAAGTGGTTTCCTAATTATAGCCTTCACTTCACCCTCCGTACTGTACCGTCCTGCGTCATCAGGTACTGATGCTTCCTTTAGGCTTGCTGGAGCACACTGCAGCGTGGAGCTGTCTCAGCATTGAGGCCTCGCTCGCCCATGTAATTAAAGGAGGATTAGAAGTGGATTTGTGGCAGCTACATTCCTACTTTGTAATTCTTGCATGTTGTGGCTGTTGCTTCTTATCAGGCCTTAAGTGGCTAAAGGCTTGCAGGCATTTAAAAAACACAGGTATATATACACATGTATATATGCACACATGTATACACACGTATATATACACATCCCAGTTAGTGATGCATATCCCAGGTATTTGAAAACTTCTATAGTGGTATGTAAGAAACACAGAGAGATAGGGAGCAAGTGTAAAGATTGTCATTAAAGATTTAGCCAGGTTCCACTTTTAGTCTTTCTCCTAGCTCCATCTTTCACACACAAAAAACCCACATGAAAACTACAGCTATTCCTTCCTACCAACCACCCAGTCACCATACTTTACTTTCTTATCTTTTAAGAACAGATCCTCCCTCTTAGTCACCTCTCCCTCAAGAAAACCGAATTTTCTCCAGTTGAGCAGCCATCAGCTATCAGCTCAACTCAGACCATCAAACATCATGAGCTGTCTGCTAGAAAGCTCTGAGGGTTTGGGGGGCTTTAAAAATTAGTTTGCTGTGCTTTTATTTACTTTTTTTTTTTTCATTTGGAGTGCTTAATATTTTTTAAACTTTCAAGGCTGGAAACATTTTTTACTGTTAAAGAAGAATAGCAATTTTCATGTAATTACAGAGTTGCAGACGCAAGGGCTGTAGAAAACAGCACCAAATATTGTGAAATTAATGACATCATCACAGCATTCCTGATGTCAGTTCACAATTTGACTTGCTAATACTGGAACCTTGTGTTTCTTTTCCTGGTCTCTCTCATCCTGCCATTTGCCCAGGCATTTTAAAATACAAAGTTGCTCAAAATGACCAATTTGCTGCCTGGTCAATATATTTTGATATTGTCCACTGCTCATTTGAAGGGATTTGATGATACAGCTCTTCCTGTAGTTCTTCTATCATAGGCTCAACTACTGCTCACCAGCGTTCTGCCACTCTCCCATATTAGCCCCCCGGCGTGAAATAAATTACATTTAGTGACCTCATTCTTTTTTCATTACAAATACATTATAAATACATCTTTTTCTGATATAATGTGATATAATTTTTCAGCACACTCTTGCTGGTTAGTGCGACACTGATTAGAACTGGACAGAAAACCAATAACCAATTACAGCCACAGCAGGCTAGTAAAAAAAAAACTACAGTTCCATAGAAATTCTTGTTTTGCAAATTTTGGATCACGATGAAGTGTCATGCTTTCACTTTTGGAATAAAATATTTCTTTTTTTCTATACAAAATGTTTGTTTTCATAACAACACAATAGCTCCAAAGGCAGATTAAAAAAATATAAAAAAATCCTTATGCATGATGATCAATCCTGAACAATTATTTTTCAGGATTTTGCAATGTTCACATTTTATTCTAGTGTGAAAAAAAGCCATACTTCAAGCTCACCATTCACACAGGAGAGGTCTTATCCTCTAGTTAGTCCTATGGTGGCAAATATTCCTGATAAACTGGTACCATTTTGCTCCGAGCTGGTAGTGGCAGAAGTACTGGGTACAATAATATCTCTCTGGTGATGGCAGAAGACCTGATGCCATTGAGATGCTTGCAGTGTTACAGTTCTTCTCCAATATTCAAGCTGTTTAGATCAAAGGTTGTCAAAATATGTATTGCTAGCACCCAAAGCAGCTCCTACTGCTGCGTTGAGCCCTTGCCATTTTGTTTCCATGGAGTTTGTGGCACCATGTGGTACCCAGGCCACAGTTTCAGGAGCTCAGCTGGTTTCTTATTAATTTTTTCTGCGGTACTAAATAACCTCAGAAACACATGATGACTCCATTGCAGTGACCTGTTACTGTATAAACAGTTATTTAAAATATTATGTCCTAAAATACTTACCTCACGGTCCCCAGAAATAGTTGTATATTATTGCTGTGTGACACCATATAATCACCTGCCTGGAAGGTGACAACCATGGTGCATTCTGGAGTCATGTGGATCTAAATAGTCATCACTAGAAAGCAGTGGTGAAGTGACTGTCAGCATTTCTGACCCTTACTGACTCCCGCTGGGTAGCTGATCCTCCAGCCTGAGCTCATACAATCATTCGAAGTCTTCCGTGCCCACTTTTTGGCATTTATTTGCTGGCAACTTTTATTTCCAAGAGCTATAGCAGCTATTCAACTGGATCTGCAGACTAGCTGATGACTCATCCTGCTGAAGCTGGATTCAGATCTCTCCTAACCCGTTCCCAGAAATGAATGTCTGAAACCTTAGCATCCACCCTGCTGTCTGCCTCATTTGTTTTTTGTGCCTTAGGAGGAAATCTTTGTTCCCTTCTCCTTTCTTTGACTCTGTTTTTCTGGATGAAAGAATACAAGGAAGAGTGGGACCAAGCAGAATTAGCCGCTCGTGCTGTACATTGCAGCAGTCTGCATACCCCTTGCACCTGTTTAACCTCCCTATTTTTGGCCCTGCAAAATCCTGGTCATTCTTCATCAAATGTTTTTTTCATCAGCTCTCTCCTGGCAGCAGCCAAGATGGCCATCTGTCCACCCAGAGGGACAAGAAAGCTGGGCACAGTGTTTTTCTTTGGACAGGGGTCCTCTTGCTGTTCCCTGATCCATGGACAGAGCTCTTTTTGAAGGTGTCCCCAGTTTCTTCTTTGATCTGGGGCACTGCATGCAGGTTGCTGCTCAGGTTTTGCTCTGCGTCTTTCCATATGACACAGTGACCTACATACCTCTCCTTGCTGGTAATGGGTCATATACTGGCTTATCTGGCCCTCCCTTTTCCAAGGGTGATAATAAGGGAGAGATCTTTAATTATCTGGTGACCTCCACCCACCAGTTAAATGTGCTGCTATCCTCCATTTTTGTTTGTGTGTTTTTGGATAAGAACTAGCTAACCTAAAGGATTTCCATCCAGGCACCTCCACAGAGTATTAAATCTTAATCTATCCACAGTCTTCATTAATTGGATTTGTTTGTAAAGGAAAGCTGCCTGTGGTTTGACTTTCTGCAAAACAGTTAACAAAAAAAAAGAAAAAAGGGGGGGGGGGGGTGGCAAAAAGAACCAAAAAAGTAAACCACATCACAAGCTTATCCTCTTGTATGATGGGTATAGACACTGCTTAAATTTGCCATGGAAGTTTTACATAAGTAAATCAGTTGCTTACATGGTGCTGCTTCTTCCTCTGCTCTTGTAGGTTAGTTATGCAAGGAATAGGCAGCAGCGTTCCTGCAACAAGTCATGCTAACTTACGCCTCATTTTTGCTTCTAGTAACATTGCCCCACTAAAACTCAGAATGTAAAATGCTGCTTCTCTTGAGAATGGCTTGTAAGTGCTACCTTACTTTTGCAAGCATCACTGTTGCCTTGATAAATGCAAATAAAAACATGACTAGCCAGAGAAACCCAGAGACAGAGGTTAAATAACTCACTTTAGGCTTAAGAGTCAAACTCAGGATAACAATACTGATTACTGAGGTACTGTGCCTATCACACTGTGAGCACACCAGTACCTCCTGCTGCTAGGCTCTAGGACATTTGCTGCAGCTGCATATATTATCTTTACATGACCAACGAGCAAGCATTTGCCCAAGAAACTGCCCCCCTGCAAACACACTAACAGGGTCTAAAATGCCACCACCTTGGGAATAAAAAACGCTGCTTACGGCTCATTTAGCAAGGTCTGCAGTTCACATCTGGATTCTGTTTGGTGCTTCAGAGTTCCTCCCGGCTGGAGGCAAGCACAAGGAGCCTGGCTGTGCCCAATTATGGTCAGAGGCACAGGGAGGTGAGAGTTTAAAAGCAGTGCAAGAGGTCAGCTGTTCACTTTGGCTTGGGGATGGGGCTGTGTCTCTGTTGTGAAATTCTTTTTTTTTTTTTTTTTAACCACTTCTGCAGGTTTGGGGGCTGATTCTAGTTTATTCTATGCTAGCTCTGTCTTAATGTTGTTCTGCTGAATCTTGACTTTTCTGAAGGTAAGGGTGTCATGAGGCCTGCTCACTGTAACGCAAAAGGTCAAGCTGAGCTTGAGTCTCATTGCCAGTGCCTATCTCTGATGATGGATACCAGAGGTGGGGGCTGGGACCAAGTGTAAACCAAGCCCTGCTGAGCGTTAAGAGACCCACTTGAATACACGAGATTTAGGTGAGGGATACAATGATATCATTTTTTCTGAGCTGTTTTTAGGAGTCTGGAAGAACACTGGCCTTTAAATGAAGCTCGATTTCATGCATTTAGGGCCTGTGTGATTGATGGTATCTATAAATACTATTTAAGCACACAATAGAATATTTAACATACCATTTCCAGCAGGCTTTGAGCCAGGCTTTCTGCCTCGCTCCTGCAGCAGCTTCCCCTGGCTGCTGGGGGACCCTCTGGATGCTGTGCCCTTGGCACTGGGGACACGTGATCAGTGCGGCTCCCTCAGTACCACCACTCCCTATTTTGGTAAAGGTGTTGTCCAAAGAGCATGCTGGGCAAGTGAGGTATCCAGGAGCACCAAGGAGGGCATCAGTGCATTTCGGTGCTCAGGGGACAACCTCGGGGTTCTCAAGCTGTGGGTCAGCATGGGGCAATGCCTGTTTTCTCACAGGAAGATACCTCCAAGTGGCAAGTGACTCCAGGCAAATAGCTATGGGAAGCACAAAATGGGGGGAAAAGAGGTGAATTCTCCCCCCCCCCATCCTCTAGAGATATCTGTGGTGTTATTTATAATATTCATGCTTTCCTTGAGGGGGAAACAATACCTTTTATAGGAATCTGATTACATGGTTCTATATTTAAAAAGGCAGGGGGTTTTGATGCTAAAGTAGAAAAAAAAATAGTGGTTTACTATATTAAAATTTGCAAGTACTTAGCGTAATCTAGCGATTAAAGCAGTCTTTTACTGGTACGCTTGTAAATCATAAATTCCCACTGCAGAGTGGCTGCTGTGGCATTTTGCCAGTTACCCTTTGCGTGCTTTGATCTCGCTTTGTCTCTAGAAGTTCAGGCTGCTCCCTAGCTTGTTTAGCTGTTGTTGTTAACGAAACACTTGCCGTTTGAAATACACAGTGCTTAGTGTACGTGCTTTGGGTCCCTGAGCACATGGAATATTAATGTCTTGTGGATCATCCGAAAAACCCTGACTCATTAGTGGAGATATTAAATAAACATCCTCAAAGAAAGCAAACAAACTCGGCCATTACAAAGACTATTTTTCAGCCTGAACTGCACTAGCAGACACGTAGGAAATGTGAGTTTAGTGAACTGGTGAGGAGAAAGGAATCATGTTACTTTCACAGGGAGTCAAGCCACATATCCAATGCCTGTCCTGCAGACTCGCATGGCAGCCAGTGGTGGGGCTCATCTGGGAAGAGTGGGAACCCATTCTGCCTTCTATCCTGCCTTTCTTGGGGGCTGGGAGCAGAGCTGTTGGCCAGATGGTAAGGAATATTGCAGGGAATATTCCTGCTCGGTGTCTGACAACCAGCAGCCAGCAAGCACAGCCTTTCTGCAAAGCATTGCAACCATGATGGCTGCTGTGTGCACGAGTCCATGCTCATTTCTTCTGGGTTCTCAGCCAAGATCTGCCTTTGGCTAACCTTCCCTCTCATCTTCATATTTAGGAGTATATTGTATGATATTTACCTTTCTCCTTCCTCCCATAGGTAGTTCTGCAGTCAAGGGCTGAAAACACTGCTTGAGACCAAAAATACTTTAAGATAAAAAGCATATCATGAGCATTTAGTATTCTTAAATAGGTTAGATATATATTTTGCAAGCCATGTGACCTTTATTATTTATAACTAATGAATATGTGACAGTTGAGAAATAGGAAGGAGAATTTGCTCTCTATGTTCAGGGTTTCTCAGTTCACAAGAGTCAGTCTGAGTCTGAAGCCTAAAAAAGGTCACTTTGCAATCTCTAAGTAGCTTTAAAGCCTTCACGAGCCTTAAAGCACCAGGCTTAGCCAGTGGAAAAAAACAAGGAACCAGGTGGCTCTGCCAGCAGAGAGCTGGAAAATGGAGAGAGCAGCTAAGTTTGCCATCTCCTGCTCTTGATGCTGGTAGAGGAAGAAGAGCAGAAGGTTTTCTAGAGGCTGAGCATATGTCTGATAATTCTCACATTTCTCTATTCCAGGCTTGTTTCCAAATGACCAAATGTAAAACTTGACATTGCCTTATGGATACACAAAACAATGAAACTGGTGAGTAGTCCTACCTCCACAGAACCTGGCATTCCATTACTGTCTTTTGTCTCTTGCCTTTCTTTGTAATTGCAGCCACATAACCCACCACTCAGCCACCAGCACCTGTAGTGTGCTGCTTCTCACTAGATCCGCATCAGCCAAAACACACAACAGAGTAAGCACATTTGTTTAAATTCAGTTTTTCTTTCCATTCAAACCTCCACCACCTGCCTCTGAGGGAAGATGAGCACCTACTTGTCTCCCATCACACAGACAATGACAGAAACACACTGCCGACTCCCCGCCCCTTCCCCATACAGAAAACCCAAGTGTGTGATTTCATAGAGAAAGTGCCTGAAAACACAGTCCCTCCCCAAGACCAGTTGCCCTGGGGAACACGTGGACAAACACCCCTTTGCAAACAGCTATGGCAGCAAAAAAAAGGTTACAGCCCCTCTTGACCTGCCCACAGGAGCACCTCTCAACCTGCTTCTGTTAGAACAAGCTGGATTTACAAGGTAAGCTTCCCCTCGCTTTCCTTTGGCTGAAGCAGGAGTGCTTTCGTGAGCTATTCAGATGGGTGATGAGCCCTCAGGCTGGATTAGGGATGGACTGCAAGGCTGCAGGCGGGTCAGTCTCCTTGGAATTAGCACAGCTGAATGCAGGGATAAACAGCAGGTCCTCACTTATTTGGCATAACCACTGTTGCTCATCCACCTCCTACTAGTTAACTTTCCCTTAAGTGGAGTTTCCCTCCGTGCTGCCTTGCACATTTGAGAAGATCTGGGACAAAACCCACCTTGCCACCTCCCTCCTGACTTCCTATCCTTCCTTTAGATGCTTCACCAAGTTGCAAAGCTGGTGCCAGCTATCAACATTGGACTGTGACTAATGTTTATTTTCTTGCACAACAGTATGCTTGGTTTCTTATTACCTGTCATCAGCCTTTCTGCTGTCTCCTTCTCTTCCTACCTTAACATTTATTTTGTGCATCCGTTGCAAGTAATTAGCCTTTAGAAGTAGGAACTGCAAGTCTGGTTTCCTGAGGAAATGAGGCTTAGGCAATCAGGCTTTGTACTCCTTTAGGTAACTGTTGAATACACCGGTTGATTTAATTTGGCTGATGGAGAGCTGGCTCAAAGTTAATTGGATTTCTACCAGTTTTGTGCAAGAAGGCAGCTAGTTGGGGCAGAGAGGAACCCTGAAGTCATGTGCCAGAAAGAAAGGTATCAGATACATTCATATCTTATTAGATATCAAACAATTCATAAGGGAGATGCACCGATAAGTATCAGAAATGTGGCCACCCTATTCCCCTTCCAGGGACAACCGTAAAAGTAGCCAGATGAAGTGTAGGCATGTGTAACCTGACAGGAAATCAACCTGCCTGCAAATGGCAGGTGACGGATCTAAACCTGTCTCAAGGTTTCCAGCTCCTGACTGCTTATACAGCAAAGGTGGTTAAGTGCAGCACTAAAATGAGTGTGAGGTTTTGCACGGTGACATATGCCTCCTCAGAAACAGACAAAAGGGAGGGTTTAACCACTGAGCAATTTTATTCTTTTTTCCGGGGGGTTGGGGGGGTGGGGAGGAGGAACACAACAGCACCAAAAAAATCCAAAAAAACCCCAAACAAACACTGGCACTTTTCCACTGTAAGGAAAATCCAAAAAATAAAAACACAAACATAAAAAGGCTTGTGCGGCAATTTGGCTGCCATGTTTCATGCAGTAGTGCTGTGTTACACAGATAAACATCAGTGCTTAGCTTACAGATTGTCTCAACACCTGGACGGCTGTTATAGAGGCAGGTTTAATAATTAATTGCTATTTCCCTGAGACAATACACCCTGGATCTCTTAAGGAGCATATTGCACACCAGGTAACAGGAGGAGTAGGCAAAAGAGACAAAAGCTTTAGAAAAAATTAAAAGACTGAGATCAAATAACATTGTTCCTCATGTCATGGTGGAAATGGGGCTATACTCACCTGATCCTGCCAGGAGGTTGCCTGGAGATGGTTCAAAGTACTTGAGGTCAAAATACTTGTATTCCAAAGTTGCTTTTAAGTAAATGACTCTAATACAGCTCGTGGCAGGACAGATGGAAGCAGATCAATTCCTTGATGTTACTTATGTCTTGTCACTCTGCACAGATGGGGATATGGAAGAGTTGTTTTATAATCGGAAAAATATGGTACTTGGAAATTAGGCTGAAAGGTTCCTATAGGATATGTTCTCTGTATGTACTACATTTTTCTATGAAATCTATAAACCTAAATGCTATAATGAAGTGAGTAATAAGAAAAAAACATTATTCTGCTGGGCTCCTCAGTGACCACGACCATAAACGTGGGCCATATTCTGGCAGCAGAGGAGCACTAGCATCTATTTCGGTCTGTCTTGGGCACCTTACCAT
Organism: Actenoides lindsayi; assembly: GCA_025331215.1. Lineage (NCBI taxonomy): Eukaryota > Metazoa > Chordata > Aves > Coraciiformes > Alcedinidae > Actenoides > Actenoides lindsayi. Next base: position 8,308 of record WTSP01011784.1, on the reverse strand, counting down.
GTCAGTTGCTATCACTTACCACCTTACTGAGGGTCTGTGTGTTATGATAGGGGTATCAAGAAGAAAGTTGATGTCTCTTTGCACAGACATATTGAGGGTGAAGATAGAGGGCCAGGTGAAGGAGGTGGTAGGCAGGCAGGGGAAATATTTGTGGAGGAGAGGCCAGGCTTAAGCTATGGAAAAAAATAAGCACATACGACAGACAAAAGTATACTTGTGTTGGGGTGGGCAAATGATGTGTTTCAAGATGCAGTGGATACAAGCATCAGATGTGTATACAGGGAAGACCCTCAACATATCACCTGCAACTAAACTAACTAGCTTCTCCAACTATCTCCATCTCCTTCACCTCAAGCAAAGGTTAGCTGGTAAAATGGATGAATAGATACATAGCAGCTGACGACACAGAGCTGCACATTCTGGTAGCAGTGCTGTTTGCAAACTCCAGCGCAGGGCATAATCTTTTCATAAAAGTTTATTTGACCAAATGTGTATGTTTACTGATGTGAACGGTCTGCTCTTAATGGAATCGATGAGCAAAATTATGAACATGTTTAAGATATCTACAAGGAAAAGGCTAACTGCTGGTATCTGCCGTGCTGTGAATTTAGGCTGCTGGTGATCAGCGTGTGTTTCAGTGTGTGTTTCACCACTGAGCAAAGTCCATTGACATACTGGGCAAAATCCTGGGCAAGAAATACTGTTTTCCCATGCTTTTTGTTGCTGAATAGGATCTTGATCTCACTGTCAGTGTTCTTTGGTAAATGTGTCAGCTCAGATGGCTTTGAAAAATGTGTTTCCCAATGAACTGTAGCTGGATCTCAATCTTCTTAGATAAGTCCAGTGCACAAATCCAGATACTAATCATGGATCTGGGTAGTTGAAATACTTTTACAGATGGGTCTGATGCTGTTGGACATATTTTCCTAGTGCTGCTGTGAAAGGAAGGAACTCCTGAGCTGCTCTTCCAGGGTTTAATAGAGGAAATTACTTGGGATTATACTGGCTTCTGTAAAATAGACATTTGCTGAGGAAAAGCTCTGTTGGCAAGCTTCCTCTTAGTTTGGGGACAGATCCTTGAAGTGTAAGTCACCCTAGGCCAATTGAAGTTACTTTTATACTAAGTTTCTTACTCTGTACTTTATAATCATTTTTGGTAGCTTTCATCTGTTAATCTGCCATGGAAAACCAGCCTAGGCTGAAGCACAACATTTATCAAGCAAGTCTGTAGATTTCTCCTCCATAAGACATTTGAACTAATTCATTGTCTCTGGCACAGAGATTTTAAATTACATAATAGCAAGTGTATGTGAAGAATCAGTAGGAGCAACAGTGAGATGTATATGTGGAGATGGTGGAGTCATTCTCTTGATTATGAAAAGCAGCCAATAGCTTCTGTGACTCCACAATGTCTGGCATTTTGAGCAAGTGCTGGAACGTGCAGTCATGATACCGTAACTGGCTTGTAAAGATTGAAACCATTTCAATTTTGGTTCTATCTCCAATGAAACAGCTTTTTCCTATCTCCTCCTTAGATGTAAGTGCTGGCACTCTCACTATTCACCAGTGCTCTAGCACTGATGACAGCTTTCAGCATTTGCCAAGTACTTTACATAATTCCAACGCTGGAAAAACATTAGCTAGTTAAATCTTCCAGTATTTCTGTAATAAGAACAGTCAGTTGAATTGTCTTCACTTTATGGGCAGGAATAACTGAGAATGGAGAGTGTGAGTGACTTAGCCATAGCAAATTAGTGGCAAAGTTAGGATGGTGCTATTGATTTCTGCATATCCTCTGAAGACTCCTGAAAATTTTATACCTTACACCTTTTTCAAATACTCGTCTTGGTCTTGTGCAAAACATGAACTTTTAAAGTTTGATTCCCACCCCAAGGTCATTTGTATTTTGTGTTGAGGCCTGTGTGATGATTCACTTTTTACTCTATTTGCCACTGATAAGAACGGATCATCTTTAGAATTTGATTTCCTCTGTGGAGTTTTCTAGGAGCTGGAGGTCAAGTGATTAATTTTATTGGGACATTAAATTATAAAGGAAGGACTATGTCATTCTTCTTCAACAGTGATTCTTCCTGAGATGACAGCATAATAAACTACAGGCAAACAGCAAATTCCTAAATGCAATCAGTTGACTCGTTGTGCTGGATGGATGGATAAGAGCAGTGCTGATGGGTTTGGTCCCTGAAGTTGCATGGAAGCTTTACCACTGCCTTAAGTCAGCATTGGGCGATCTATTTTTGATAAGACAGTTGAGCCTAAAATCTCATACTGAAAAAAAGTTTCATTTGACAAGGTCAGCTACTCGATGTGTTGCTGACAAAGATCCCTCCTGATGCATCATATTTTTTAAAGTAAGGTTTTCCTTGCTGGATTGAGCCATTAGTCTTAAGATTTTCATCCTGACTTGAATAATGATCAATGTCTGAGGCTTCAAAGCAAAAAAGGAAAAAAAAACAAAAAAAAAGATAGCACAAGAAGTCCCAAATGTCTGCTACTTACAGATTTATAGGAATAGGGAATGTCTGTTTTAACTCCTTTGATTTTCAGCTTTTACCTTGAAGATTTGCATATCCTTCCATTCTTGTCCAAAATGAAGATATTCTTGATTAACAAAATTATGTAGTCCTTTTTGTTGCCTTTCAGTGCCCCGTACCCAAGAAGTGATGTATCGATGGTGTATTTGATATGGGGTGCAGTGTGGGCTGTAAATTGCTGTGGCTCGGGAGCTGCTTTACAAATGCTTTGAAAAGAGGGGACAGGAGCTGGAATCAGTAATCACACGAGCTGTCCCACAGCATTTATCCCCTCTCATGAGTAATCCATGGATATTAAGTCCGGTTGGAACTGTTATGATCACCCACACTGAACTCCTGATTACATTGTACCATTTAGCCTGGTAATTCCTGCATCGGACCACACAACCTGTGACTGCACAAGTATATATTTTTAGAAACACCATTAATCCTGATTAAATCACATAATGGAGAATTTTCTAAAAGCCTTGGAAAGCCATTCACCTGGTTTTCCTAAATGTTAGCAGGTGGTAATCAGTCTGCCCAAGACAATGCTAGAAGTTGCTGGCTAAGGCCAGGGAACAGAACTGGGTGAGCGAGCTCCCAGCCTGTGCTGTCAATATAAGAAATCCTTCCACTCCAACATCCGTAAGATGTTCTCAATCAAATTGAAATAGACAATTTGACTTTCTAAACCCATTGGGCGATAGTTTCGTTAAGTGCCCTTGTGCGTGATGCTCCACCGTGCAGTCTCTTACTGTTTTGGACTGTGTTCTCAGGTGCATTCTAAGATGTTCTTCAGAAAACCAACAGCCAGTGTAAGACTAGGATTCAGAAATGCATAACTGTGTTTTACTCTCCTCTGTATGGCTGAACAATTAAAAAGCTGAGCTGCAGTCATCTGTAACAGGAGGCATTCTGGACCTGAGGAGGAAGGCAACACATATGCTGACTTCTAGCCATGACCCCCTAATTTGTACTATTTATACTTTTGACAGAATTAACTGACATAAGGCATGTTGAACGCAGGGCAGCTACTGATCAGAAAAAAAAAACCAAACAGAAATCTGCTGGTGCTCTTCTTCTTATTCAGGCAAATTTTCACTAATTCTTATGCAAAAGCATCATAATTTATCTCATCATCTGTGCTTTTTGAATGACACCTAAACACGTGTGCACATGCACACTCTTCTCTGTCTTTTTAGGGACCATATGTATACTTAAGAATATGGGCCATAGGTTTTGAAGAGAAAATCGCTTAGTGGCCCAGATATTTACAAATCTGCTAGTAAATATAAAGGGAGAGACGGCATGACAGATGTGCAGACACAGGAGAAATTGTTACTGGCATGAGAATTGTTTGTCACTGATGTGTGCTGTCTGCTTACTCGACCCACTTGCCCTTTGTAGGGTATTCGCTGTTGCATGGTTTTGTTTTTCTGGCAATGTCCTAGAAAAACCTACTTTAAGAGTGTTGTCATTGTTGGGGGGAATGAATCCTGTTCCCTTGGGGTTCAATAGGGGCTGGGTGCATCTCTTCTGAAATCCACATTTGAGGTAACAAGGGGTACAGGGTTAAGGTCTTTGATACCAAAGCCAATGAGAAAAGGAAGGGAGAAGGAAAGTAAGAAGGGGGACATGAAATTATTATAATTGTATTACAATCCTAGCTTAAGAACCACTGAACAGGAGCCTACCCTAAAGGTTTCCTTGGCAGAGCTACAAAAGTGGCCAATACATTAGAGTCTCAGGCAAATCAGGCAATTTTGGTACCTGAAGGTAGGTATAGTATTTTAGTACTGATTGCTTCTGTAGGAGAAAAAAAAAAAAGAAACAAAAAAAACCCAAACAACTTAACTTGGGATTTTTCTAATTCAATTGCTGATTAAATGTCTTTGTCCAAAGCACCAGCTCAGGGGCTCTTTATCCACTTAAACCTCAAATCTTGTTCACACTCATGGGTTTGAGGCTAGACTAGCCCAGCATCTTGTATGTACGGGAAAGGTCCTTCAATTAATTTTTTTTTTTTTGTCACATTGAAATGCATATTGTTTCTTTATACCAACTTTATCTTCAGATCAATAATCCTGGCATAGTTTCTTAACAATCTTTGAGTGTTTGCTGCAGAGAAACTTATGGTTACTTGTTAGGTTAAATCAGGAGAGAAGGACCTTTCACTTACTCAAAGTTGAATGGGCTCTGAGTCATGAATTGAAACTCACCTAATGGTTTCAGTGCACTGCGGGTGAGTACTCTTGTGGACAAGGGACTGATGAGCCACAAGCTTCTTTTGCCTGGATTAATAGTGACAGTAATACATTCATCACTATTCAAAAAGTAAACATTCTTGTAAGAGAGCCATTGTACAGAATCCAGATATTCCTATAAGATAACATTAAATTGGTCACATCAGGTTCTATAAACTTTTTTTTTTTTTTCAGGGAGCTTCCAGAGAAAATAAAGAGTTCACTGTATTTCTGTGATCACAATTCTCTCTAGGAGCAAGCAATTTATTGTATTGTAAATCTGGCCACATAACAGCAGTGAAAACCTGTGCTTAGAGGAACCAAGCTTTCTTAAGGACTAAAAAGCTGAGCTTTTTTGACTCTTTCTGACAAGGGCAGAGTATTAGCCTTTCTTTGGAATTAGACCAAATGATCTAATTTTGTCATCGTTTCATCTGAAGAAGCAAAATATGGAACAAAGATTCTGAAATAAGTGCATTTAAAAATGTAACAACCTGCAAATGTATTGTAGGGTTTGATCCAAAGCCCATTGAAGTCCATGGAGAGGAGTGATTTCTCAAATACTACATGAATGAGAGAGAGAGAGAAGGAAAAACAGTGGAAACTTTCAGGAAAAGAAGTGCGAAGGAAAAAAAAAGAATAAAGTGACAGGCTAATCAGAATTATATCACAGCTCTCCTTCTTTAATACCCATGTATGTTCCTTATTATTCCTGTTAGTTTTTCATGTATTCTTTATGGTAAGGCCACATCTAGGGCCATGTTTCTGTAAGGGAAGCTCCCTGCACTAAGCATTTGTCCAGCTGGCTAGAAGTCTGTTCTGTTCACATCAAACCTTGAAAAGAAGTTCTGCTCTTCCTCTACCTCAGACCTCCCTTGACAGGAAACTGGAGATGCTATCACTTCTTGTGGGACCTGCTCCTGTATTGGTTCCCTTACAGTTTGTAGGCTCTTCACTCATGTGCTGCTGTGCCACAAAATTCCTCTATCGTCCTCATTGCAGAGTCGGTCATGGCTCATAAACAGAGACAGCTGACCACAACAACTTTCTCCAGGGGTTCGGAACTAATTTTAACACAATCTGTTGGCACCAAAGAAATTAGCTTATTTTGAATGAGACTGGATAAAAAATTAATGTGAATGCTTATCTGATAAAGTACCTTTTCTGTTTATGCAATTACTCTTCAAGCCTTTGCATGTTCTCAGTTTTCCTTTCCTCCAAGCTTAAATTCTTCCCAGGCAAAATTTACTTTCCCCTCCATTATGATCATCAAACTCTTATTTGAGTGAACTTTAATCCTGGAAGCCAAAGTCAGGTCTGTGTTTCAGACAGTTTATTCACAGCTCCAGTCAAAAGTGCCAGATCTTCCTGAAGTACACAAAGCATGTATTTGGTTCATTGTGAAACAAGTCACTAATAAGCATGGAATTGCTTATCATCAAGATCAGTGTTTGCAAGAGAAATTGCTATTTGGAAAAGTTGCACGTTACTTCAGTAAATTCCCCATCAGGAAGCCAGCCTGCCAAGCTACTGGAAAAGCAAGGTAGTCAGCAATAGAGAAGCTTTTGGGAGGTTAGGTGTGATCAGGGAGATTACTTGACATTGAAGTCAAGTCAAGATCAGTAAGTTTCTGTACCTTTCGCCCTAAAAAAAAAATTCTTTCTTGAAAAAATACCTCATAAATGATCAGAACCACAGAATGTTAGGGGTTGGAAGGGACCTCAAAAGATCATCTAGTCCAACCCCCTGCCAGAGCAGGATCACCTAGATTGGGTCACACAGGAACATGTCCAGGTAGAATGTCTCCAAAGAAGGAGATTCCACAACCTCTCTGGGCAGCCTGTTCCAGTGCTCTGTCATCCTCACTGTGAAAAAGTTTCTCCTTATGTTTACATGGAACCTCCTATGCTCCAGCTAAATGATGAGAAACTGCTTACCACTGTGGCTAGGTTGAGACACTTTGGAGTTTTATTGTATATGTTTTGTGTGTTAAAGTCTCTAGGCAGGTGACAAGCTGTGCGGCACTACGTTAACATGAAATAGTAACAGCAGTTTCAGAGGTGGAAAAGGAATGCTGGAGCATCTTGATTAAGAATACCAAAAGGAAGACACAGTGCTGTTTACCACACTGGCTTGTGCTGTTCAGGTTGATCACAGCACAGACCAAGTTGATCATGAGCCAACCTTGAGCCATGGGACTCGTCAGGTCTGTCATTACCCCACATTCTCCATGGGGAGATGCAAATCCTCAGTATGGCCAGGCTCTTCCACCAGCTTGTCTTTGGGTGCCCTACAGCACTGAAAACATCCCCGTGCTTCTGACAGCATGCATGCTTCAGAGGCATGCTACAAGCAGGGAGTTTGGCCAGTGGCCCCAGTCACGTGGGTTTTGTGTCCCCTCCTCTCACCCACAGTGGAGCAAACCTGAACCACTGGGGCATTACATCCAGAAACTGAGGGCAGGGAAACATGGAGTTTTATCCATGTTCAAGGAGTCTGGGTTTTTTTGAATCTGTTGTTCAAACATTCAGTGAACATTTGTAAAGCCCCTACTCACCATGTTGTTTACTATTACTTTTAATTAATTGTAGTAACCTTTGTGGCTCTGTCATATGGGAAGTAAACAACTGCTTTGACTAACTAAATATTCAAATCAGGTTGGAGAAGGTTTTAATTAGTTAATTTTATTAATCACACAGTCTGCTCATTGCTGTTCTTGTGCCATGGAGCAGTAGAAATGGCTGTTATTTGCCAGTGAGACTGCAACCATACTTCTTCCGTCAAGATAGTTAAAAAAGGTGTTCTGTCCATGTCATACATAATGGCAGTCATACTTTTTCATGGTTTTAGAGTTCAATACCATTAATACCCAGTATATAATTTATTGGGGACATGTATCTTACACTAGCAGGTACACTACAGGTTATGTGATTTATAGAGGCAAGTTACAAGTTCTCAGTGAAGTGGGAATTCTGTGAGTGCTGTGGTATGTCCTGTTCATATCTACCAAAGGTTGAAAAGGACAGATATATATATAAGAATTTGAGACTGGATTAATGAATGCATGTACAGAAAAAAATTTTTTAAAAACCTCAAACAACTTTAAAAGTACTTTTCCAGAGAAAAATGCCATAAAGCACTGTAAAAACTCTAAACCTATGTGTTTTGCTCCTATGTACTGTAAAATTAATGTGGAAGTTTGAAATCTAATATAATAAGTGAGTGGGAAAAGTCCAGTGCAATTCATTTGAGAAGCATATTTTCTTGTTTTTAAAAGATGGGACAGTCTACAGTAGTCATATTTAAGAAATAGAAGTGCTCATAAATATCTCCAGGCTGACTTCAATGCATATAAATCCTGCTGGGCTGACTCTTCTGCAGAATAACTGATGGTAATTACTCTGAAATCAAGGATCCAAACTCTGACAATCTGGACTGGCTGCAGATCTGCCTGCACTTTTTTTTCATATATTAGGTACAGAATGGGCAATGGTGAGGCTAGCTTCCCATGCAGAGCAACCGTTCCTCCTC